>JAMAHA010000089.1:0-89175 GCA_023626555.1 Penicillium sp. PF2412A | reverse complement strand
CCCCCCCCCCCCCCCCCCCCCCCCCCCCCCCCCCCCCCCCCCCCCCCCCCCCCCCCCCCCCCCCCCCCCCCCCCCCCGCCCCGCGGATAAGGCGCTAAAGGCGGTGTGAGCAGGCGATAATTTCTGCAGAAATCCCCCGACGAGATAGCTATGGCAGCAATAGTTTACTACTAGGCTCTGGCCCTATACTTTCTGCTCTATCCGGGCTTCCCTAGTCCTTTCTACGGTCTTATGCGGTCTCATGCGGTCTCATGCGGTCTTTGCGCGGTCTTCACGGTCCTCGACTATAAAGAAAATAGTTCTATCTAATTATCTAGTAGCTATCTTCGACGTAAACATACGGTCACCCCTAATTATTCCTCTCCCTAGACTAAAATAAATTGTATGTCTCTCCCACTATTCCTAAGCCCGATTAACTACCTTCTCTTATACATTATTCATCAATATGTCACAAGGCTATTCCTCCTAGTTCTCAAATAACTATCCCTCATCAATCTTAGAGGATAACCCAGCAGATACATTCTCCTTCTTTGCATCTGATGGGCCGTTTAACCTAGACGGGCGCGAAACGCCAACTTCCACTCCTAGCGTGAGCTTCACGCGCACGGCAGAACCTTTAATACCACAGACCCTTGAGCGTGTTGGTCCAATTGGAAAGAAGAATTATATCCTTTGGACGGAGATGGTTAACGAAGATTTCGTCACTTGGTGGTTAAAGACAGAGTATGGAAGCGCAACAAAACGAAATATCTTCGAGGGCAAACGCCAGGCAGGCTCTTGGGAACACTTCCACCAGGTTGCTGCTATCCATGAAGGATCTCCTAAGGTGACGTGTAAGCATTGCGATCATATTCTTGCTCATCCTGCCGATCGGCATCGGGGAACATCTACTATGAATAGGCACTCTTCACAAGCTGCTACCTGTCGAAAAGGGAAGAGAACGACACAAGATATTAGAAAGATGATCTCGGATAGGGTATGAATACTATCTACTTAGGCTAGCTTTATACTAACTTACATAAACTCTCCCTAGGCATTGCTTCCCTCTCGCAAAAAAGGCTTTTCACCGACAGCTTGGATGGATAGGTTAACTACCTTCATTGTGGCTTTACGCCTACCATTTCAGCTTACCGAGCACCCTGAATTTCGCGCCCTCATCGAGATGGCTGCTTCTGCTCCATCTATCCCTGAAATTCCTAGTGCTAGGACAATCCGTCGGCATCTTCAGGAGACAGTCAAGAAACGTCAGGACTCTTTGCTTCGAACACTCCCAGAGGGCGCTAAGCTTTCTATAGCATTAGATTGCTGGACCTCACCCTTTCGCCAAGCTTTTATGGCAGTTACAGGCTACTTAATCGATCTTGAATGGAACTACCGTGAGATTTTACTCGGGTTTGAGCCTCTTCATGGCTCCCATACTGGCGCCTATCTAAGCAATGTCCTCCTTCAGCTACTTGAGAAGCATCAAATTACTAATCGTGTACTCACGATTACCACGGATAATGCATCGAATAACGGTACATTGCTGACTACTCTCGAAGAGGCTGTTTCGTCTCCAGAGCTTCCGAGCCATATACCGATTATTCGCATACCATGTATTGCACATGTTATACAGCTCAATCTCAAGGAGCTTCTTGGTCAGATGGATGCGAGCCCACGGAATGATAAGGAAGAGATGGAGTGGGCCGATCAGGGATATAGCGCCCGGCAAGAGAATAGAAAGATTGTGCAAACACTGAATAAAGTAACACACTCTACTATCTCTATCATTATTCTTATATTGGATACTAACTATATAATATTCTCTAGGTTCGGAAGGTTGCGGTTTATATCAACAAAAGCCCCCAGCGCCGCGAGAGCTTCATCGGACTTCAGACGAAAGAACCGAAACTTATGCCAATACAAGACGTCCGAACACGCTGGAATTTCACGTTTCTTATGCTTCGGCGCGCACGTCGATTACAGACTACATTGAAGGATTTTGTACTCAGTTTAATCTGACTGGCATGAAGATGGATAAGGATGAATGGCGACAGGTTGACTATCTACTGTCAATTACCTACCCTTTCTTTAAGTTCACTTCAT
The DNA here is from genome assembly GCA_023626555.1 of Penicillium sp. PF2412A. Classification (NCBI taxonomy): domain Eukaryota; kingdom Fungi; phylum Ascomycota; class Eurotiomycetes; order Eurotiales; family Aspergillaceae; genus Penicillium; species Penicillium sp. PF2412A. The sequence continues at coordinate 87,090 of JAMAHA010000089.1, read as the reverse complement.
CTCTATCAGCAACTACTGATGTGACTATCCATAATGTGTTTGGAATCTACAATGCCCTATTCACTCATATTGATAGGGCAAAGGCGCAGCTAGCACGAAAGAAAGTGGGTTGGAAGAAGGTGATGAAGCTAGCGCTGGAGCACGGGCGCAATAAGCTTGCGGAGTACTATAAGAAGACTGATGACGTCTCTGGCGATCTCTATGCGATTGGGACTATCTTAGGCCCACGAAATAAGCTAGAGTTCTTCTTAACGCCAGAATGGGAGAAACACTGGGCACCGCGGTATAAGCAGTCTCTCGAGACTTACATCCGGCCTTACCAGCAGCGCTACACAGAGGCACAGTCAACATCAGCCACCCAGTCAACTAGTAATGATGTCTCTGATATTGACATCCTTCTGAGACCTGTTACTTCTCTCCAGTCAAGGCCGACCACTCCAGATGAACTTACAAGGTATCTTGGAAGTAGTAAGTTAATCTCTCTCCGTCTAATCATATATCTTACCTCTGTTTACATTGACCTTTTTTCTATCTAGGTACTGTCCAGTCAACGCCCCTAGTCTTCTGGAAGGCCCATGAAGCGGAATATCCTATTCTAGCAAGCCTCGCGCGAGATATCCTTACAACACCAGCTAGTGGCTCCGGGGTAGAGAGGCTCTTCAACTCCGCTCGCGATATATGCCACTATCGCCGGGGGTCATTAAGGCCACAGACTATTCAGGATCTAATGATGTTTATGTGTACGACACGGTTCGATATACAGTCAGAGCAGCTTGCCCTCCTGGATGAATTTCTCTCTACCCAAGAGAAGCATACGAAGAAGGAGCAGGATGATGCGGAGCAAGCAGATAAGGGGTTCGATCCTATTAGTGACAGTGAGGAGAGTCCTTCGACAACAGAAGCTTGTGCTGAAGCATTTATTCAACAGCCTAGTCTACGGACACTGGGGAAGAGAAGGGCTATTGACGATCAGCTTATTGAACTGGATGATGAAGATGAGATCCCTCTACCTGATTTTAATACGCAGAGGCGTTCTTCAGGGCGTGTTCCAAAGAGATTGAGAAATGATGCAGATTTTGTATATAATTAGTGGAAAGTTGGAAACAAAGAATGAAATAAGATATTTCTGCAGAAATCTATCTTCTAACCTTTTCAGCAGAGGCTTTTCCCTTTCGGCAGGAATTAGTATACACATAATACAGATTCAACAAAAAACGAAATTAGAATACTGAAAAATACCTGCGGATTCTACATAAATTATACATATCACGGGGTCTCCTATGTTTGATTTGTTTGCAGGACCGCAAGACCGCACCAGACCGCAGTGGTGCGGTCCTAAGAAAGTCAGGACCGCTGGGCGGTCCTGACAGCTAGGACCAAGCCCTGCATAGTGCGGTCCGGTCTGCGGTCTGGTCCGGTCCCTTGAGGTCCTTGCCGAGGCCTACATGCAACCGAATCCCCCACTACATTAGATATCTAATAGATATCTGATACTTATCTAGGAGAGATTACTTAAGAACTTATAATCTAGGACCTTTTATTCTTAGAAATAGAAAGATAGAGGAGAGGTACTAGATATCTAGTAGATATTTAGTAGATATTTAGCAGATATCTAGCTTATAAGACCTACTACCTACTTAGTTTTGTTAGAGGGTCTGTATCGCAGGTCAGAGAACCTGTTGGCTAGGCAGAGAGTCCAAGTCTATGGGGTCTGTATTCAAAGACTGAATCTTGGAGTCCGGGTAGACTCCACTAGGTTCCACAATATATACATGGGGTTCCCGTGTACCGAGTCCCCACAGTCTCACATGATACCTTAAATTACGGGTAGGTCGTAATGCCAAGGTATTTCGCACGGGGCCACAACATAAGAAATCTAAGCATGCAAATAGAGAATTAAAAAAACTCATGTCCCTATTTTACTGTTCCTTCTCCAATAAGGAAGAGAGAAGACCGGAAAACTTGATCGGAGATAGCCTACTGTGCCGGTGGTAAGTCTCCCCAGTTTTCCGGGGGACCACATCCGGGAACATGGAAGAGCACAAGTTTGTTTGGTGGTCTCTTGATTTATGCAGGTTTGCATACTTTCGATTAATGGAGGAATCGTGCATTTTCATTTTATCATGCTTCTCTTTTCCAAATCTGTAATTATTGTAAGGTATAGATAAAGTCCAGGGCGCGACATTGGCACCCAAGATCATTGGTCTTCTCAGCTCTTATGCGCTTCACTTAATGTAAGCCGCTAAGCGGGGTCGCGTCTGCACTAGTAAAACAATTCAACGGGGGTCATTTACCAACACTGTAGTCTCAAAGATGATAGCTAGAGTGACTTGTCTGATCAGGTGCTAGTCTGATCGTATTCTTTTTGTATCAGACTCGGCTTACCTCATATGACATAATGATTCTATTCGATTCTACCCCTTTTTAACATGGTTTGACTATTCGCATAACCGTTCCTATTACCAGCACGCACCTGGCTATGTGATGATTTCACATAATGTATGAAATGACGGCACAAAAGGTGCGTGTACTAATCAGAGAATCCCCAGTTATATACTCAAGCAGGCGTCCCTTTTGTGATCTGAGGAAGTCAGAGCTATATATTTTACGATCTAGTAAGGTAATTAGGGCTCTCACTTTAACTGCTGCTTTCCAAGGTTTAATACATGAATACCCGTTTATACTTTCTATGTTCCACACTCCTTTAGACTTTTTCACACGTTGCGTTCATAGTTAGAGCTCAATTTTTCACCTTTTTTGGATTGCCGTCTAGTCGCTTATCAGTAAGGATCCTAGGCCATGGCTAGTCCTTGGTTGAGATGCGAACTAGTTTACCAAAATGGGCAGATTTGTGCGTAGAAAAATGGAGATGCAACATTCTAGCTATACCTCGATGCCTCTTGCTATATTCTTCTATGGTCTCGCAAGAGCTCTTCGTGCTACTACACGTATATGAAAATTATGACGTATCGCTCGTGTAATCAGGTGATTTAGTGTGTTTTGCAGGTCCGCAGAAACGTAGAAAGAGCAAAACTTTCCCCAGATCTTATTAAGCCAGGTGAAACAGTTTCTTAGGTCAGATCAAAGAAAGTGAAACTCTTTGTTTCTAGTTCGGGTAAACTTCTGTAATATGCTTATGACTAGTGGCTCTTCAAAGATATATGATCGAGGTCAAGGGACTTGGAGAGCTTTTTTCCATACTCATGGCGACTGTCATGTTAAGCCCCAATTGACTCCGTCCCGCCTCAATCCTTGGCATGCGGTTCCCTATTCTTTCATACAGATGTCGCCGGTGGTTCGCTCAAGTATGAAGAAACGTTCGCCTGAATCGGTTCTCTCTCAGTAGTGGGGCAGTTGCACTCCATCCTGCCTATGCCACGGCCGATAATGACAGTTTGAAGCTATTTTAGAGACGAGAGAAACCTGCGCTGGTCTGATCTGGGCCCTCCCATAAGGCTGCTCAATTCTTTTCAATTTGGTATGATACAGGAAATCTCACAGGGCTGCTTTGGCCATCACGTCGTATCGATCGGCAGTAGTAGGACAAAGGTCAATTGATTTTCCGGCAGAACATCCTCAGCCCGATCGACTACAGCACTCCACCCAGCGGCCAGGGCCTCCCACCGCCCTCAATGTTCCACCACATGCCCATGGCATCGCCCGCCCGGGTCCATGGCACGTCGCACTACAATCGGTCTCCCCTGGCCAGTGGGCACTACCGTTCCGCACCGGGTCACTCGGTCACCCGGACGGACTGCCTCTCGCACCCGGTATAGATTCAATTCAACGGGTGGGCTGGGCTCGGTGGATCATCGCTTTTCTACTGTGAAAAAAAGTGATTGGTGTACAGGGGAGCTCTCAAAATGGAACCTGGTTTTTATCCTTCATATTCCGTGGTTTGATGGTTTTTGTTGGTTCTGTTGGCTGCTTTTTTGATTCCCCTTTATATCCAATTGTCTTCTTGACTCTCGCTAACCATCTCGCGATATTTTCGACCACGTCTTGTATATGGTTCTTCTCTCCCACTGCAAGAGATCTTGTTCATAAGAATAAATAGTAGATAGCTATCATGAAAGTTTACTCATTACGCCCGATACCCTGATGATTAATGTTTTTTCTTTTGATTGGTTCTCCGATACCCTATGAAGGTCTATAACAAAACTCTCCATAAACTTGAATCGCACAACCCTATCGAAGTATAAGTCTGCCCATCTTATACTAGTTAAACCATGGTGCGACACCCTGGCCTTTAGTTGACTGGATATCACTATATCCAGGGTATAACCACGCCGCTACGTATTTCGAAAGCATTTATCTCCAGTCGTCTAATCGCCTCTCGACATCTGGCTGTAATATCGATACATTGGTGATTGTCCTTCTAGCTCGGGATCCGTGCCAAGAACCCTTATCAGATGTGTTGATAAATCGTCTCCGAAACGAGCATCATTCATTATTATCACCCTCGTTAGCACCTGCTAGAACAGAGCGTCGGCGATAGTATAAGCCTAGGTGCTTCAAGCTCGAAAACAAGACGCTCAGAAAGAGGACTGTGCGTATGCCGTCATGCATGAACATTCGGAATCAGTATAATCCGTGACTTCTCTGCAAATCCCTTAAGTCATATTTTCGAGTCCAAAGATGCAAACTCGGTCCCCAATTCGGATAAATAGAAGCCCTGGTATTGTATACCTATCACATAGACATAACAGTGCGCTGTGAATCCATAATTCTGTGTATATTTAGCGTTCTCTCACTACACATGGCTCTTAGCATAGAAAGGGGCCACAGCTACCTTCACAGAAACTTGCAAATACCGTCATATAGGCAGCCCCATTATGTCGGTCAACAACGCTAATTCGAACCTATCTCGAATTAACGCCAGTATTGTGATGGAGGACAAAAGTATTGAGTAACTCAAAACCTGTTTCCCCCGTCCTAAACCCATTTCCTCCATTCTGCACCCGTTTCCCCGTCCTGGATCTATTCCCCCCGTCCCAAACTCGTCTGCTTGCAACGGGTGCGTCGAACTCCACGGATGTACTGATCAGAACAAATGACAAATTATTCTCATGGACGGTAGGGTACAAAGACCTGTTATGGAACCAGTTGGTCGGAGTCGAGAAAGAGCTTCAGTTCGCCCTGAAATCTGTGTTGAGAGCACGTTCTAAGCAGCAAGGGAAGGGTAGGCCAGCTTTCTTTTTTTAAAGTGACGCTGCTAGTAATCTCAATAAGAGTACAGTCAGTGGAAGGAAGAACAAAAAGAATAAGAGGCCCATACATCGATCTCTCAACAGCACAGCAGACGCAATCAGACGCAGCGATCCAATTTTAGCGAACTGGTTGAATACAGAGAAGCATCGCGAGGCGCAGCTGCAATCACAAATGCAAAGCACGCTCTCGAAATCTCTCAAAGCAATGGTCGAAGATGGCACCAGCCTGAAACCAATGTCTCTTCGCGAGTAGAGCCACAATTGAACCGAGACAATGTTTTAGCTAGTCTAAAGAGCAACAACGATCGCCTTTCTTAGGTTGATAATAGCAATTTGAAGCTGTGAAGACCATTGGTAGCGTAAGGTGGATATGGGGTTGAACACTCACCGTCATTATTTGAGTTTGTATGTTAATATGTATAGAACCAAAAACTGTTAAACACAGCAACCCAACAAATGTCCATACCGAGACAAGAGATGCCACCCATAAGGAGCGCCGAACGCTAGGTCTACAAGGAAAGCGCCTCCGAAAAGTACCGCTTTGTCCTCGGCAAGCTGTCGCTAGCTGGGATTCACTAGAGGGACCGCAGCTATGACCACGTCGTCAAGACGGTTGCACCGAACATCTTCCATGAGATTCTCTGGGTGATTACAACACCACACGTGTATGATCTGAACCATTAGCGGTGAGCGGACAGAGGTCGAAAGCGCCTCACCAGGCAGTTGTGGATTGATTTAGTATGTCACTTAAGAACCCTATCGGATTTTCGAACCTGTCGCTGATAAGTTTATACTTTCCAGGTCCTCAATCATGCATCTAGGGCTGTCAAATGCTCTGCGCTGTGTGATACGCCCGGAGGAGTATCCTTCATGTGACAGCTCTCTTTGAATTATCATCATTGGCTGGCTGCGAGAAGACCAAGAGGTCATCATCGCTGAAGGGAGTAAGCATTACTGGCTGATCTACGGAGCGAAGGGTCGAAACCCGTTTGGATATACCGCTAAGTCAACTCATATAGCGCCGACTAGACGATTGAGATACGTGAGACCATACACGAGTCTTAGGTCTTCTAGCTGAATTTCTGCTAGAATCATCTCGTCTATCTTTGGCTTTGGCGTCTCGTATTAAGGGTCCGTCGCATTGGAAACCATATTGGTACGGTCTTTGATGTTAGTACACGACGTGGAAACTGGAAAACGGCCATACCTGGACAGTGTTCTGAAAGGTACGATGTTCGATGTCGACGAGTGTGAGTTGCCACTCAAACCAGGCCTTGGTTTGCTCATTGAAGTCTCTCTCTTCCTTTTCTAGCGCGGGACAGCTACTGCATACCTCGCGCAGGTAATTAGATGCTGTATAATTTTTGAGCGTTAGGGCGTTTGGTGTCTGGGAGAGGACGATTGGGTCCGTGTCGCTAAGCAGCTTAAGAAGTCTCGATCTCGTATCGAGTTCAAATTCTTACGGCACCTCAATTCAGCATAACATAATCTGCTAGTCTGGCCTTCACGAGTGCGGAGGAGGGGCACGATGATTTTGACGACATCATTTAAGCTGCAGCGCCAGACGTCCGCCTCCGGACCCATTCCGGAATCTGTGAATCAAACTCAGAAAGTCTATGATGTTAGTGACGCCGGATAATTTCAGATGTAGATATATATCCGGGGTATCTTTAACGGCGTCCTCCGGTATGACTTCGCCATATAAGCTAACCCGATCTCACTTACGGCGGGAAGCTCGATGTGAAGGAAAGCACTGTAGCACGTTTGCAAACACGCCGGTTGGCCACTTCAGGAGAATAGCAGATATTGACCAGCTGGAGAGGGGTATGACACAATCTGCGATGGACTTAATGATAGAGAAGGGTCAAGGTCTGGAGGAGCATCATGTCTCTCATGTGCCAATTCTGCTGCACGCTTAACAGTGACCCGGCTTCAATCCTATAGATCCATCCAGATCTACGCCTGCTTGTCATTTATGCTACAATAGTCATTTGATTTCATAAATGCTAGCGTATTGTATAGGTTACGGGTTTATAAGAGCCGATTAGGACCCGTGCGCTAACGTCATACCATAAGCAGGAGCCTTTGTCAAACCACTTGATGGCTTACAAGGATTCGATGCATAACTGCGACGGAATTAGTCAGATATACATTGTTGGCTGAGTCCCCTGTGTCGAAGTTCGTCACTTCTGCAAAATTCCCGGGCTGCCTATCTTTTTCCCCTATTGAAATTAGCTCACTTCTTACTTCCATCGGCCTCTAAAGTTCTTCGCCCGTCTAGTCCGAGATGTCTACCGTATCCATCACCGCTCAGATCGAAACGTGCCTGCACAAGGCTGAAGGGCTGAAGTCACCCGCAGATGAGCAATGGGATATGCTACTTCACTTGACTTCCCGGCTATCGGAATGCGCAAAATTCCTCCAAGAGAAAGTACGACTAAAAAAAGAATCCCATTCCGCCCGGGCACAGAACGAGACAAATAAATATACGAGCGAAGCGGTCACTTCCAGACAGGCGCCCTGCGAAAACGAAACTTTCAAAGCGACAATCTTTCGAAGAAATATCCTTGCAATATTTGGCGAGACAAAATCCTCGACATTTGATTCTTCCACAAACAGGGGGAGAAAGGAAGCTATAGTAGGAAGAAATGAAGCTATTCGAGGCCTCAATTCGGACACTATTGTTACGTGGTAAATTACCTTCGAACCCGCCTCTCTTCCAAGAGCTTTCACTCAGGGCGGCATCGCTCATATCTGTAATGACCTCTTGTTCCAGGCTACACAGGACCCATATCTGCTTGAAATGGTCAAGGTAGCAGACGTTTGCAATCACTTGGCGACACGGAAGGGCAATAAAAGCACGAGCGGCTGAACACTGGTTACGTCCCTGCTAACATTTTGAGTTCGGGCCAAGGGCGAATCAGTATTCCGGAGGCCGCAGAATAGGAGCCTCCGAGCAGGTAAAGGTCAAGTGGGGAACCCTGTCATTGAAGCGAGCAACAGGGCCTGAGCGGGTTCGATACCGTGGAGTTAGCTCAAATAAGAGACTGCAAATGCATTATCTCGGAGTAAAGATCGACTCTGCGAAGAAAGGCTTTGAGCCGCATCCCATGCTGACTGCCTGGAACTTGAGAAAGTCAAACCTACTCAGTGGCACCGCAAGAGTCTTCAGGCAACCCGAAGTATCAAGTCGATTATTCTGTCGGCAACAAGTGGCCGCACCACTCATACATTTGAATTAGTTGGCGGTATGTCCTCAATAAGGAGGCTTCCGGTGGTCTCAGACTTTTGCGGCACCACTGTATCTCGACGTAGCGCGGACACCATATACATGTAACAAATGAGGGGCCTCAGCCAACACGCTTATAAGCCTGTCATTGGGCACCTCATACTGGATGAACTTTTGGAGTACCCCAGTTAACGGTCTGTTCAAAGATGGAGCGCTCCCTGCCCTCCCTCCTCTCGTTCGTCGTGAATTTCGAAGTCAGCATGGCTGGGCCAAGATGGTGCGTTGTTTGCCTACTATTCCTGGCACTGCCTCCGGCGTAAGCACAGCGGCTCATCTCCCCACCCACCCTTTTGCGGCAATGTTTCATGCGATCTCGTATCATGATGGACATTGGTAAAAACCCCCCAATGCAGATGCCTCACGCACCCGTCTGGAGCTGTGGGTCATGTGGCTACCCCGTAGTATCATCAAAAGGAGCACCATCTGAGACTCATTCATATTGATTTCCAGTTGCCGCTTGCGCCGCCAGCTAGGAACAATATCAATCTGGATCAATTTTCCCTTCCCCTCTCCGTAAAAGGACAGCCAAGCTTGCTGGCTGTTGAATGTGGCTCGAAGGAATGGTAAGCAATTTGTCTTTAACTGCATTAGGGTGAACAGTTAATGAGGAATTGAGCATCTTGAAGCGGAAAACAGCTTGAGATCTTAATCGGCGACGACCGGGACGGGTAGCGCCCCAAATCTGCTTGTACTGTTTTCTCTTCCTGCCCCGCCGTACACGTGATCAAAACTTCTTGCGGGAGGGGAAACTCACGACGCGACAACAAATCGGGCAATTTTGGCCTAAGCCTGCCCAACCACCTCAGACTCCTCTTCAACGTATAGATCTCCTATTCAAACCCAGAATTTTGTCCACTATTTGAAATTGCGCGGTAAATGAACCCAAAAAATTGCAGCAGATGCTGGCATGCTTGAATGATACTTTGCTAACCCGGCCGCCTGTTGAATAGCTTTTACCTCATGACCGGCGAGAAGCACACTTCTACCATGACGACCCCTTTTCCACTGAGTGCTGAAGCAGAAGGATGTCGGAGGGCCTTGGCTGATTGGATTACTCAAGCTCAAATGCAAAACGATTTCGTGTTGGATGAGAAAGGAAACCGGATATATTTGCGAGAGAGGATTAAACCGCTCGTTGAGCCGCTACTGCAAGCCATGGGGCTCGTTGTAGGTTTACTTCCACTCAAGGGTCACTATTGAGCTAAGTAATGCTTAGGGCTTTGGATTCACAATGTGGCGACATTCAGCTTACACTCCGATCAATCCTGATCCGCCGACTGGGCTCCACCTGATCCCGATTCGGATACACTCAGGACAGCCTCAGTTGATCAAGGACGGGAGACAGTACCAGATTGTTCCAGGCTGGTACACAGTCCTTACGGGAACCTTCGAACTCACTCCAGAATTCGATTGTCTTTTTGCGGCAGACACATCCAAAGCTCAAAGAGCCTGATTGGCTTTCCATCAATTGATCATCGCGTTTCAGCAAACAAGCTCACAGGATCCGTGCGAGGCCGTTCGTACATGTAATCAAAAGGATTAGGAGCAGCGAAGAACACGCGATATATCCATGATATGAGGGTTACGTCATAACCCAGGCATTCGCATATTTGGGATAATCTGTGAAATGTCAGGAGGATGGAAGAAACAGGCCCAATTCACACTTACTCAAGTTTGTCTCCTGCTATAAATTTAATAATGCATGGAATGCAATAAGGTACCCATCCCTCCTCGAAAATCCCAGTCTCCTGACCGTCTCCCATTGACTTGACGAAAATATCAAGGCTCCTCCGCTGCTCTGCCAATCGAGCATATTGGTGAAGAGGTTGAGCAACTAGACAGGAGTCAGGGATTGCAATCCATTATCTGAACCCTTGAACCTACAAAGCATGAATGTTTCCCAACTTTTGTAACCCCATCGATGCTGCAGAAGCTCGAAGATGCATCGGTTAACCCACACGCAGCCAGAGCGATATTTCTCAAGATTTCTGTCGTCGGAATTGCTGATGAACTGGCGCATCATCCAGTTGATACTCTCGTGGGAGTTTCCAGCAGAAATGAGTACAGTGCAATAGCTCACAAATACAAGCTGCTGGTAACTCGCTATTCGTATTGCAAACTGGCCGTCGACTTCGCAGCGAGACACGAACATCCCATATTGGCAACCCTTGAGAAAAAGGTCAATGTCATCCCCTGGTAGAAGCGGCGCGTCTTTCCCATCGTAATGCTCGATTTCCGAAACAGATCTGGATGGTCTTCCGAGCAACAACTGGATTGCCAGTCTGTTTTTTTCAATGGTCGCAAAGCCCGCTTTTTCTCGAGCGTCGTTCCATTTATCGGGCGGCGGTACAGAAGAAAGAAGCTTTTTGAGATCCTTCTCCCACTGCGACTGGCCTGTCTGTGGTTTAAGGGCCTTTTTTTGCTTAGCAGTCTTGGGGAAAGATTTGTCGGAGAGGTTAATAAAATTTGGGTGACCTCTTCTGGGTTTTGACGCCTGATATGAATCTGAGTTGGAAGACGAGGACAGAAGACGCTCGGCGTTTAGAAGTCGCGACTCAAGATATCTAATATAGTCCAGGTCGCTGCCATCAAATGGAAATACTCTGTCCTGTGCTTCCATGGCTGTTGAGCATAGAGAGGGAGAATGGATGGGCATCTGATGCCCAATCCGGTACCCTTATTAAAGGGTACCAGATTGGGATGCATTGGGGGGGTGTGCGGGGTAAGCCACGGCCCAGCCTCACTGCCAAAAATACCGCGCATTGCGCGAGTTTCATGCAGCTGCTTGGTTGCCTCGACCCATCTCAGTGCACTCAGCCCCCTACAAAACTAGATCGTTACCTTCCGTTTAAAAGTGGAGAACGGCATATTTTACTGAAAGGGAAAACATTCCAGTGAATACCAACGCGTAGATCGGTTCAATCTGAACTTTATCAGGCATATGCGACATCGTTCTGCCGCCACCACCATAACCTATCAAGCCAGGAACAGAACTCACCGCCCCTCCACCAATACTAAAGTAAAATTAGACTCCGTACTAAAAGTGGTCCTGGAAATGAGGTTCGAATCTCCTATGGACATATTTGATCTGAATAACCGGCTTCGCAACGCTTATTTCAAGGAATATATCTAAATTTCTGTCTCAGTTGTGCCACTTTTTGCAGGCTGTCACTGGCGACCTTACATTTCGGCCATTCATCTCCTGAGCCTTCTCTTGACCTCGTTACCTTTTTCAGAAGCTTGAACAATTCAGACAAAGCTCAAATCCAGTTCATCATTCCGAATTTAATTTAGGACCAGCAAAGAATTGAGGAAATCGTTCGACACAGCACCCCGGCCCATCATGCTTCTATATCGGTCTTGTAGTATCTCAATCACCGCTTCATCGGGATTTTTCAAGAAGGAGATCAGATCATCCGAGGGTGAAGCCGGCGGTTTCTCAAAATGACCATCAAAATGCCAAGTTATCAGAGCTAACTTGAGAACGGTATCATAGCTCCAATGGGCCAACACCTCCTCCACCAGGGCGACAACGTTTCGCTTGAAGGGTTCAGGCGGCCGCACGGATTTCAAAGCCTTGCACTTATCCACCAACAATCTAGCATCCTGGCTAAGGTCCTGAGGGGGATGCCAAGCCCAGAAATATGGAGAACCAATTCTTGAATATACCAGTTCATCCAAGGCCAGCTTCGCTGGAGGAGTCAAGAAAAGCCGAGGAATCGGAGAGGGCTTCAGAGGTTAGTACAATTGCTCTCTTGTGGAGTGTGGTTACTAACCATGACTGGGCTGATCCTTTCCAACGAAAATCGTTGATGGTAGGAAACGAATCTAATAGAAGCAAAGATTTAAATATACGTCTGAATGAATAGCTTTGGCAACTTTATAATCTTCTCATCTTATATCATCTTATTTGCAACCTGCCAACTACCTCTTCATGCCACTATCATGGACTGGCTTCCTTCTGTCTCCTTTCGGATGTTATTTCCTACTTGTGTACAGTCTTTGATTTTCTCTGACAAAGATGATGATTCTTTCTGGGGTGGAGAAGACGAGGAAGAGTCCAGCAGGGACTCGGACCAAGAGATTCCTTGTGCCAATATCCCGTGTGCGCGGTCTGAAGCCATGGCATATGAACCGGGGACCAGTCAACTTACTTCCGACCTGAATAGCCCAGTCCAACCTAGAGTTGAGACATATTCAGGTAAGATAGTCGCAAAGCTCAGCGTATCAAGTCCGTCTTCTCACACTGGGGATGGCAGAACCACGGCCGTTACAAGACACATCTCGAAGACGCTCTTCACAACGAAGCATGGATAGCGATATCCTTGTACTTCCATCTTTAGACAATATGGTAAGTCTTCATGCAATCCTTCTATCCCTCCCCTTCCCACGCCTTCAGTATGTAATAACTATATATTAGCCAAAAATATTGGACATTGCTTTGTTGAAGAGGGTAAAGAGATTCGAATATTGTCTCGGCATATGGTACAATCACAATACAGTTAACACTCCTGATATATTGTTCTCCGTGGTGTACTCTAATGGCAGCAGAGATATTGTGCGTGGTGGGTTGTGGATTCATGGGGAGCCTCAGTGCATTCGAGACCTCTTCTCTTTACATGTCAAGATTTGTGCGGCTAAAGAACTCGTGCCTTGGGAAATTTTGTCCAAGAAAATCAGGAAGGAGGAAATGCTTCGCATTAGTGTACCACCATGTGCTTTAGCTTAAATCCCTCAATGGAATCTGGTAGTAGGAGAAACTCCAATACATCTACATGAGTCAAAATCCACAGTTTGAACAGCTCGATCAACAATTGAGAGGACAGTCTGTATGAGATTGCCAAACCTGGATATATTTAACCCATACCCATCTCATGACACATCTTAATTAACAAGCAAATAAATATCAACGACATGGACGCCAGCCGCCAGCGCGTGCAAATTCGAGGCACCCGCACCGTTCCCAGGAACGCCGATAACCAGATTTACTGCGACCATCAGGACTGTCAGCCATCACCGCCGATCATATGCTGATGCTAACTGCGATTTCCCTTAGTAAACATATGGATAAACATGACCGTCCTCTCAAATGTCATGAGCCGGGCTGCAACAGAGACAAGGGCTTCACCTACGCTGGTGGTCTCTCACGCCACCAGCGTGAGGTCCATAAAAAAGACATCAATGGACCGCCGATCATGTGCCCCTACACAGACTGCGGTCGAAGTTCAGGGGAGGGGTTTACGCGGCAGGGAAACTTACAAGCGCACCTACGCCGTCGACATCTACAGACCAATGGCGTTAGTTATGGTTCCTCTATGCAAGGTAATCCCCGGATTAGTACGGGCGTTCATGCCAACCATTTACCCGTCGCGATTGTCGGTCATTGCCAGGAATATTCTGCCGGTGAAGGGTTGTCAGAGGCAAATGATGCAGCTCGTCTTCGTAAGGAATTCAAGGAGCTCATTCGGGACGTTCAGGAGCAGACTCGACGCTTTGAGGAGCTGGAGCATACCGTGACTGTACTACAAGCCGCGATTGCCCCGTCGTCCCATTTGCAGGTGAAGAAGCAATATGATCCTGTCCGAACATAAGCCCCACAAACGACACGCTACTGTCTACCCTAGGTATCTGCTAGTTAGCCATATTTAGTTACATAATCTCGTTATACATCCACATGTGCCCCCCAACAACACGGCTCCTCGGAGCCCCTTAGGAGCGGGATCACTACCGCTCCTCCGACTATCTACATGGAGTACTTGTGGAGGGTTCTTTTCCCCTTTTCCCACTGGGTTTTCGGGTTTTTTCTTCCTCCATGCCATCAAAGTTCTATGTACTTGAGGGAGTGGTTACATCGAGGAACTGCAACACCGCGGGGTTAGGGACCCGGGATATCGGGTTTTGCTTGGGAAGAAGTTCAGTACGCCGACTTTCTTTTCGACCACGGCAGCTATGTGAACGCGCCAAAGAGTCTCTTCCGCTTTTACAGAAGTCTGTATTTAGGTTATTGTGAATCTGTATATAGACCTTGACACCCAGGGCTCACCCCCTGGCGGCCTTTGCCCCGACTGGGGATCGTGGAAAACGTGCAAGTCACGAGCCACGGCCGTTAAATATAACACACACACACACACACAAAACCACCACAAAACTTTGAACCCGTCCGTTATGTCGAATATTAGTCTATCCTGTTTCAGCTTGCTCAGATAGATCTACATAAACTAGGTGTTAGATATGAAAACGTAACATCGCCTGCAGCATTTTGAAAATAACCAGTAAAGACAAGCTAGTGTGGTTAAGTTGCACCCGAACAACCGAACCGACCTTGTCTAGTGGGAAGCCGAGTATTGCCGATGTGCTAACTCTAGCGAGGGAACAAGTACTATCAAGGGAGGATGGTTTATCAAAGCACTCGGTTAGGCGCTTGCACTAGCATTGCAAATGAACAGCTACCATAAACATCAGGGCCCGTATAAGTATCAGTGGTCAAACCAAAGGCTTCTCGTTTTTCAGTGGAAATGCTCCTCAATGCATCGATATGAACAGTCATACGCTCCAACATAATCAACCCTCTCTTGATGGCCGCATCTCCTTCCGGCATAACAGGCCTCAGCAAGAAGTGACGGGAACAGTGCTCGCACATACCGCACCAGGTGAATTTTATAGAGCTCGGCTCAACGACTTCACCAATGACATTCTTGGAGATTTGGCAAATGGGTGGATCAGGTTGTTTGAACCGCAGCCGGACTACCATGGTGAGAACCCGATATGGTGGCCGGAGAATATAACCTTGATGAAGCCTCACCGTATGTTGAAGCACGGTACGAGACCTGCTGCCCTTCTAATTTCAAAACTGACGCTTCGAAGACAGAGTCATGCTTCTGCAACAGCTGCTCTGTGGGAAGTTACTGGAATGTTCCAAGGACACCTTAGAGGCAGAGGCACAGAACATACCGAGTCTTCATGATTCACCTCCATACCAGAATGATCTGATGAAGATCCTCGACGTTTTCCACAATCAACAAACACACGTAAAAGAGACTCTGAACAGGACCCTGCAGGCTTACGAGTTCGGTAAGAAATTGCTTCGGCCACTATATGCTATCTTGGAGGCCATACCATAATCCCATATTACCTTTGCTCCCGTGCTCTCCTAACGGCTCACGCCTAGCCCCACCGGCAGCATCAATCAGGCAAATCGTCCACGGGGAACAGAGTTTCGCCGCGCCTTTGGCAGACTTGACTAGCAATTATTGCCTTCGGAATACATCAGGTTATCAGAAGACACTTGCCAAGGTCCTCGACGCTTTCCAGGACCAACAGGCAGGCCGAAACGTGCCTCTGCATAGGACCTTTGAGAGTCGCCAGAAAGGTAAAAGTCCCCGGTCCCTTTATACTGTAAGTCTTGAAGAACATTCCACAGCCTAGCATCGTCTCCATTCTCATCGTGTGAGTGGCTCACTCACGCCCAATTTTATCATCAACAACAGTTAGGCAAATCGTGGAAGTGAACCCGAGTTCGCCCAGGGATTTAGCGGACTTGACTTGCGATTTTTGTGTTGAATGGCTATCATTTTCACCGCAGGGAAAGCCGCTGTAAGTGATTAAAATATCTGACACGAAATAACCTGACGTTGGCCTAGGCATGTTACAGCAGTGACCCGTTGTGCACTCCGGGAAGGGTCCCTCATTTCTCTGGAGGGGCCGACTCTGCAACAATGTTCTGTGGCCCAGGAGATTCGGACGGACCCAAGAATGGGTAACCTAAAGCTTGTTGTCGCACATAAGTATGTTTCCCAACGTTCGTACGCATCTCACAACTGACGGATAATTCAGTGAAAGCCCGCCACAACTCGGCCAATCCGTGCCTACTCTCTCTTATATGTAGGGTACCTTGTCCTCGCTCCAATTTCGAACTTGACTGACTGAGCTCACAGGGCATTCTCAATCAGGATTGCCGTTTCACTGTCGCATGGCCGCATAGTGACAACGATCGCACGAGGTTGGGAGGATATTCCTGGCATCATCGCAGAAACCGAGACCCAGTACTTGTCGACTATGTCTTTCGTTTGAGTGACCGAGGTAGTACAGTACTGTATTGTGGTGGTGGGGAGCTTGGTGCAAAGGCAATTGTCTATGGCCAGGTGTCTGGGGGGACACGAGAACATCGAATCCAAATTTCAAATATAAAAGCATCTGTTTCCCCCTCCGGTACATACTAGACAAAGTAATCTAGTCAATCTCACTCCATCTTGAGCAGACTGTGACGAGTAGCCTGGTATTCACCATGTGAAGCCCTAGGTTACATCCTGACGTTTGCATGTTTGGCGACGGGAGCAAAGTTACCAAATCGGGATGATCAGGGATGGCGCTCGTTATCGGTGGAACATATCAAACGCCGATCCACCAGATAAATTCTCTTCCTTTTTCTGTTCTCCAGTCTTGATACCCTCGTTGAATGCACAGGTAGTTTTCCGAACTGTCCTCTTGGCACGTAACACAGACACCACTTCCAACTAGAAAACACGAGCATGTCATGCGAACGCTCTGATTCATCAACCACAACGAAGAGATTATGGCGCAGAGAGTCTGGTACCACGAGATGCAGCAGCCAATTGGTCAAAGTTCCATCCAGATCAGTGAGGAGCATCTCGATCATTGTTGGTTCACTGAGGAGGAAATCCGGAGTGTTGCTTTGTCTGAAGAGGCTGTTCCGCAGCAAGGACCATTCACTATGCTTCGGGCCAAAAGGGACATGGTTTGCTTGCGTTTGAATTATTGAGGTGAAACAAACGCCAGGAGTGGCCCCCGTCGATTAAGGCCGTTCGATCGTCGGATAAACTCCTGAAAACTTCCGAAATAACCCGCCAGTAGTAGTCAATCAGGACTCCTTGGAGATGCCTCAGGGAGGACGTTTTGCTGAACACTCTTAGTTCCTCTTAACTTCTTTCAACTTATATGATCGGAGAAATAGAGACACACAATACATAATTCCCAAGTTACGATAGAAAATCGATGTTACTGTCTCTATACGTTTCCCGCTGAGGACGACCGTCGTTTCCCAAGCTTTGTGCTCCAGTACACTTGTAGAGAGCCTTGAGTCCTTCCAGGGAACTTCTGACCAAATCGCTCGGTCACCTCCGACCAAGCAAGGTGTTCTTCCTCTCTGAGACTCACCAGTAAGTCAGCCTCTTCGTCGGACCATGATAACCCTTTTCTCGAAGGAGTTCGTGGCCTGTCGACCAATTCGGCATCTCTGTTTGCGTGCTGGGATCTATCATTTCCGTGAGGCACGTGGAGGCAACGGGATAAGGCACCCTCGAATAGCCAGGACAAGAACTGCAGTCTTTCCTCAACCGGGAGGGCGGAGAATTGAGCACGGAGAATAGGAAGCGATCCGTTCTTGCGGCCGAGTCCCAAACTAGACCGACTGGCCCTATTCTTTGGGCAGTTGTCGATGATAACTGAAACTTTACTGATTTTGGCCGGCCGCCGACCAGCTTTCACGGGCCTGACAGAATCCTGTTGCTTGCTGTGGCAATGGGCGTCTCGAACCGGGGAGCGAGAATGTTCAACTGGAATTTTGCGTGAAACAGTTGGGGCGATAGGAGTAGTTGCCGTTTGTTGGGCCTGCTCAAAATTGTAGGTATGATTATTGTCCAGGATTGCCGGGTCAATTGTTGGACTTTCTAGAGAGATGGGGCTTTCAAAAAACCCAAGTTGAGGTTGCTGACCAGGAGGGAAAGCGAGTTCCCGGCCATTTGAGTCGAAGCCAACGAATTGAAGCTCAGAATCCGGGGCGATTTGTTCGAAGGTCATGGTACGATCAACGTCTCCGGAGTTGGGGAGATCGTCAGGGAATAGGGAGTCATCAATGTCGAAGGTTTCGGGACCAGGATTGATTGGCGATGTTGGGGCCAAACTCTCCGATTCGTGTTGTGTGTTCGATTGTAGACCGCAATTTAAACAAACCTCTACCGGTGGGCGAGCAGGTAGAGGATGCCGCTCAGGTCTTGGAGCATAGATCTGCTGGCTCTCTGAAATGGGATTGCTAAGATTGGAGGGAGACGGTGTCGCAGATATGGAGACCGGGCTTGGGTACCGACAAATACCGAGGCGATCCCGCAAAGGCTGCTCTTTCTCTTGGGAAGGTTTCCAAGGACGGAAGGATTCTAAGCGATAACTGGCGCTTGGCATATTGCGTGCGCAGAGGCAACTTGAAAGGTCTTCGGGTCTGAGGATGCGAAGAATTTGGAAAAGGGGACACTGGAAGGGGAAGAGGAGCCGGGGTCGATATGGAATGGGGGAATGGGGGAAAGGGGAGGGAAGAACGTGGAATGGGTTTGGAGTGCCGAAGTGTGATCGAGGGGAACTTCCAGTGTCCTTTATACCCACGAGATCAGCCAGGCGAGAGGACGCAACCCCCCTGCCGCGTAAGGTATCCCCTTCCTCTCCTGTAATCCGATGCGAAGCGCCCCAAAATACGTATACATGGTACTCCCAGTCTCAGTACCAAGCGCATGCCCTCGAGAATACCATGTCACGCCCCCTTCGCGGATGAAACTGCTCATCTGCCGTCCGGGCTGCATTCGTTAGAACTGGATTCAATTGTAGACGAGGGGTTTTCGCCATTGGCTCACGGCACCGAGCTGAGCTGTCGAAGTTAACCGGACACATTGCAACGGGGCTTGTGAGGCCGATCATGGCGATGATAGGCTGCTACCAGACTCGCGAACGAGCAGGTGCAGGTGAATCTGCGACACCGGGGGCTATGCGATGTAACTTCGGCAACAACCATGCGGGATAATGGGTCCAGTGGCGAGACCTTCCGAGATACTTCTGCAAGCGCGAGGGACGCGGACGAAGTACAGGAATGTGTGACCATAAAGACTCAGAAAACATAAGGCATTCTTAGTCGCTCTGTAGCCATGATGAACAACACTAATCACTTGAAAAGTAGACACCGGGCGTAGACTCACGGATGATAGCCGTAAACAGGACCCTCTCGGCGCTTCTACCGCGGACTGACTGGATGGCACCGCATTTCACGCGGCCGGGAACGGGGCTGAACGACGGCGGGTCGAGCGGCAAGTCCGACGAGATCCAATTCGCGAGGTCATTTCGGGGCGCAAAAAGAGGGGGGGTGCGAGTGCCAATGCGCATGGGTCAGTGGGGGCGAAAAGAGAAAGGAGGTGTCGAGAGAGTTGGAAACAGAAGAGAAAGTGCGTCGACGAGTCGAGGGAGGGCGAGCGGAGTTTTATAGATGAGGACAGCCGAGGGACGGGCGATAAAAGCGGCCACTGCGGCGCTAGGCCAGATCGGGGCGCCTCAGCGGGACGCCATGCCGGAAGGGGCAGCAGGATTCCGCAGCCAGGCAGGCGGTTGGGGACTGCAGAACGGCGGGCGAATGGGCGCGGTTTTCGGTGCCCCGCTTGCCGTCGTGTAGAATACTATATACTTAGCTCTTTCTAAGTAGGCTCTCTATATCTAAAATATTAATACTATAGCTAGTAGTTCTTTATTATAAATATTATAGTAAATAATTTTTCTACTGAAACTATCATTTATTATATAAGTCTTATACTTTTTAGCTTATAGATCCTACTTAGCCTAGTTAACTGCATTCTTATTATCTCTAGTACAGGTATCTATATTACTATCGCTCTTACTCCTCTTATATATCTTCAATAAGTAATAGATTATTGATATACTAATTATTATATACTTTAGTAAGCCCTAACAATAGTAGTAGATATTATAAGCTAAGTTAAAAAGTAGACTTCCGCACGACCCAATATAACCCGGACCCAACCCGGACCCAACCCGGGCTGGGTTGGGTTTTGGGTCGAAGACTCCGACCCAGTGTTGGGTCCGGGTTACAGTTGGGTAACCCAGCCTGGGTCCGGGGCCCCAACTTGGGTTACAAACGTAACATACATGCCAAGGGCCCGCGACTACATAAATTATGCATTTTCTGCCTGTAATATTGAGTATTGCCTTTACAACTAAATCCAGTCGATCTAAATATGAGGGTAGGAGGAAACGAGAACGATAAAGGCTAAGGTACTGCAAAGAAGTAGAAAGGGTGAGAAGAACAACATTTCTCTATTTGCGGCCTAAATCTAACTAATGATACTCAAAGATATCATCATCTCGACTCTTGCGCTTCCGCCCCGAGGCCCGTACCTGGGTGTTGTTCCTAGGCAGCGGTAGCTGGGCCTCATCTACCTCGCCTGTCGCGTCTAGCCCTATCTCGTCATTAACTACAGTGTCCTGCTCCTAGACCTCGGCATGACCCTCACTTGGGTCCAAGATCTGGAACCTGGACCCGACCCTCCTGAGGGTCGGGTCCGAGTCCAGCTACCCTGACCCTACCCTGAGGGTCGCTAAAGTCCGTTGAGGGTCACCCGCAGCGACCCTCAACGACCCTCAAATGCATAATTCTTGGCGACTTTTCCT
Organism: Penicillium sp. PF2412A; assembly: GCA_023626555.1. Taxonomy (NCBI): domain Eukaryota; kingdom Fungi; phylum Ascomycota; class Eurotiomycetes; order Eurotiales; family Aspergillaceae; genus Penicillium; species Penicillium sp. PF2412A. The sequence goes on along the minus strand of JAMAHA010000089.1, from coordinate 66,135 downwards.
AAAATGGATGCATAAAAATGATGATTCATTTCTCCAAGTTACTGTTATTTACGGCCGTTCAGGAGCGAAATTGTCTTATGTAGTCTCAACATCACATACGAAATGAATTCTTTGAAATTGAAATGTATTCAATAATCTTGACCTTAGTAATAACTAATTATATGAGATTTGGGAGCTTAGCAGTAAGACATGAGGCTGTCTAGCGGTTACGCTTCGGATATGTTGTATCTGTCGGTAGAATATATATTTGAATGTTGCGCAGAAAATGGCCTCTTTTTGACGCGAACCGGTTCAACTTATTATTACTAGTGAAATAGATCTTAGGTTTTAGGTAATTCTGTGGCTTATATTTCCCCTATCTTTCCTCCATTTTGCCTGGTTATTAAGGTGAGTTTAAGTAGAGCAACCAGAATACCTTAGAAATCTGACTGCGAAAAAGTTTGAAGGGCCTGAAGTGTCACGGTGCGTGTACACTTATCGGGGGGGGCGGCCCCGCGGATGAGGACGAACCGAATGGTCGCGTGACATGAGGCCCTCTATTTCTGATAGCTCGGTGTTGATCCCGCTGTAGCTCTTCGAGCTCCGTCTTGTCTATGTACCTGAGAATAGCCTGTCCATAGCCTGCCTAGCTTCTAATACACCCGTTCTGCCTGAGCCTGCATCCTGACATGAAGGACCCTGAGGGTGACCCTCAGGGTCACCCTCAATTTTCTAGGGTCATGAGGGTCGTCTTGAGGGCCACCCTCACCGACCCTGAATATTGATCCAATCATAATCACAAGTCAGAGATAAGTGGAACCTAGAGGTGATCTATCAACCTACGACCCCTGTAGCTACGTGAAGCTACGCGCGTATTTGCTTTCCTACGGAATTTTGCAAAGATTCGCAAACTTTTCTGTAAGTCTTTCGTTTATGGGATCACTCCTTAATTTTCTACCCTATGCTATCTACACTATGTCACAACTATCAGAATTTTCTGATCTATATTCCTCGATTTATGAGGAGGATCAATGTCTCCATCTCCCTAATGATGCACAGTTATTTACGCCCGGGTCTTCAGGACGCCAACAAACTGTTACCTCGGTATCCGACTCCGTGTTCGTTCGACCTCAACCTCTACCTCCTATCCCTGATACACTCCAGCGCGTTGGCCCGACTAAAACAAAGGGATACATTCTCTACACCGATATGTCAAAAGAGGCATTCGTTGAGTGGTGGCTACAGACCGATTTCGGAAAGAAGAAAAGGATCCATTGGGATGGGAGACACCAAGCCGAGTGCTGGCAGCATTTTGAGCAGATCGCTGATGTGAAGACTGGGAGACCGGGTGTTATGTGTAAACAGTGCAGCAAGGTTCTCGACCATCCTGCAAATGGCCACACTGGAACATCCTCTATGAATAAGCACATGAAAGGGGTCAATTGCCGTAAGTCTCTTACTAAGAGACCAAATATTAAGCAGCTTATAGAGAACGCGGTATGTCTATATTCATTATTAATAGCTTAAGGCTGACTTATTCTAAATCACTAGGCCCAAACTGCCCCTACTAGATCCATGGTCTTCAACCAGGAGATCTGGGAACACAAACTTCTTAAACTCCTGACCATATCGCGTCTTCCTTTCCAATTCATCGAGCACCCTGAGTTCCATGATGTGATCTCGTACGCGCGATGCGCCCCCTCTCGGCCGGAGATCCCATCCTCAAAGACAATTCGAACTCGACTTCAAAATTCAGTGAAGGAGCAGCAGCAAAATCTTCTTGAAAAGCTTCCTCCCGATGCAAAAATATCCCTTGCGCTAGATACTTGGACGTCCCCTTTCCGACAGGCTTTTATGGCAATCACAGGCTACTTCATCGATGAAGCTTGGGAATACCGGGAGATTCTGCTTGGCTTTGAACCTCTTTCTGGATTACACACTGGTGCCAACCTTGGTGATGTCCTTCTGCGAGTTCTACAAGAGCATAGGATTACAGACCGCGTACTTGCAGCGACCACCGACAACGCATCGAATAACAGCACGTTAATATCGAGTATCCAGGAATCGATTCAGTCGCTCGAGCTAAACCCAGACTCCACAATCATTCAAATCCCTTGCCTTGCCCATATTATCCAGCTCAGTTTGAAGGATCTCCTTGGACAGATGAAAGCAAGCCCAGAGAATGAAACGGCGGAGATACGATGGTCTGACGATCGCGCCGAGTCTCTTCGCGGGAGACCACAAAAGCCAGATATTGTTGTTACTCTGAATAAGGTATATAACCAATATCCTATCTTTTCCCTTATTACTTTTTCTTACAAATGATCTACTAGGTCCGAAGCCTTGCGATCTATATTAATGCTAGCCCTCAACGACGAGAAACCTTCTACAATCTTCAGGTCGGGGAAGAAAAGCTTGCTCCTATCCAGGATGTGAAGACTCGCTGGAATTCAACATTCTTGATGCTACGGCGTGCAAAACGGCTACAGTCGACCTTTGACGAGTTCTGCGCGCAATACGATCAACACTATTTTGCGCTCAGCCGAGAAGAATGGCGCCAGATTGAGTACCTTCTCTGTATCACTGAACCGTTCTCTAAATTTACGACTGCTCTGTCAAAGACTAGAGATGTTACTATCTATCGGGTCTTTTATATCTATAATAGACTCTATGATCATCTTGACAAGTCGATTCGCCAGCTCCAACGAAAAAAGGTCCCCTGGAAAAAGGTTATGCTTACTGCTCTTTATGCGGCAAAGAGAAAGCTCTCGCATTACTACGGCATGACTGACGATATCGATGGTGATCTCTACGCGATTGGCACAATCATCGCGCCACAGCACAAGCCTCAGTTCTTCTCTAGTAAGGACTGGGACGAACCAGGTCAGGATTGGCGCAAGCGATATCGCAAGAGTCTTGAGGATCGCCTAGAGCTATACAAACAGCGACCTACGGATCCGCCTCAACGAAAGGCTCTATCATCCGTGCATACCCAGGATGAGCTTGCCCTAATATGCAATGTAGAGGAGTCCCAAGAAGCCTCAGCCGCTAAACTGGATGAACTCGCGCAATATCTTGAGAGCGGTAAGTATTACTATATACTAGTTCTTATATATTAAACTAATCTTGCTTATAGGAACTATACGAACTCCTCCTCGTATCTTCTGGAGAGAACATCAACATGAATTTCCAGCACTTGCACGTCTTGCACGGGACATTCTCTCAATTCCCGCAACCGGTGCGGGAGTTGAACGACTCTTTAACACTGCTCGGGATATCTGTCATTATCGTCGAGGTTCGCTCAAGCCTTAAACAATCAGGGATCTTATGATGTTCATGTGTACATCAAAGTTTGATATCGAGGACGATCAACGTATGTTGGTTAATGAGTATCTCTCCCATCAGGAGAAACAGGCAGCGAAAGAGGAACAGGACACAAAGGAGAATGATTTTGATCCAATCAGTGACGACGAAGAAGAGGATCCTACATCAACTCTATCACAGCCTCCTATTCAACCTCTGAGTGAGAAGGCGCTCGGTAAACGGAGAAGGAGTGTTATATCTGAGCCGGATGAAGAAGAGAACGACGATGATGATGCTGAAGTTCCCTTACCTGATACACAACACCGGGTATCAGGGAGGGTCCGAAAGCGCTCAAAGCTTCTCGATGGATATGAGCTAGGTCCGGTGTAGTAAAGTAGATCTAATAGAGTAATAAAAGAGCCTTTTGAAGTCGATTTCTGTCTGCCCTACATGAGTATTAGCGTAGATCTGTAATGTAAATACTCAAAATACAGCTAAGTACTGCACAATTTATGCACCCTCAGGCAAGTCGTAAGTTTACTGTGTTTGCCCTGTTTGACGACCCGTTAAGGGTCGTACTCAGGGGGGACCCGCCCGGAGGGTCGCACTCTTCGGACCCTGACCCTCAAAACTGAGGGTCAGGGTCAGGGTCGTGAGGGTCACCCGCGGGTCGTGCCGAGGCCTAGTCAGAACGTTCCAGGCCGATACTTGCCTGCTATCCTAACTTCCGATCTCAAGACCTGGTCTCTCAATCGCACCGTTGCTTCGCAAAGCCTTACTGCGGGTTGGATCCTGTTGAGTGTCTTGCAAGACGTGCCAGAGGTGCGCGCCAAGTAGGTCAATCACTAAGTGTTACCACTGAGTGAATCCCCTACCTGTAGGTTGGGTTTGTCTTAGAGTTGAACCGTGGAGTGCAAAGTGCTTCAAGGTAGTAACCAAGTAACAATGTGCAATTGATCGCGAAGAACTAAATACATGTTGCTAAATGAGTGTCCTTATATATTCAGTCCTTCCTATCACTTGATGAGTCCTTCTCTCGCAACCCTAACGTTAAGGGCTCATCACCCGATGAGTCCGTCTCCCGTAACTTTAGCGTAAATAAGGCGCGTCACGTGCCATCGCGGGCTCGCTTTGTTCTCGCGGGTATGGATGTCGCAGGACCATCCACGGTTTCCTACGAACCATGGACGTTCGTATGATAATCTCATCCCCGTGGCGTCTCCTGCCGTGGGGTAGTGTTTGTCGCGCGGCCTGCCCCGTCCTAGGACGGTCAGTCCCACGGGTCTGAAGTTATCACGTATCCTTTGTATACGGTGGACCACCAAATCCGGTAAATCGGGACTAGACCGGCACGTGTTCGTCGGATGCGGTGCGTGAGAGTATAAATCCAATCTTCCGCCTCGCCGGCTTTTCTAAACATTTCATCTTTCAGTACATTACTCTCCTCACTCCTGTCTCGGTTCCTGCGATATTTTTGGATAATATGAGGCATTTTTGCCATTGCTCAGCGTCGCCGACTTACACCGGTCCGAGATGTTCGAGAGCCATTGATTCGATCCCTTTTCGGCTTTCCTTTCTTTCCTGATCGACTGATCAAGTTATGTCACCATGACTTTGCTTGCACCAAATTTTGAAGTAAGACCAAAAATACGCGTCTACACCGTGAAGTAAGGCAGTGCCTACCCACAATGACTCGAGTCTGGTCGAAAGAGGGTTATGTTACAAGGAAAATGCATGTGATGTTCATGATTGCTGACCACCGGCGCTTACGTGAAGGGGCGATGAGTGTCAAGGCATCGCAACGAACCCGAGTCCAACAGCATAGTTATGCAGCTTGAAGCCACGAAATCCTATATTCCACGATATGAAATCCGATGTCGAGCCCTAAGCCTAGAGATCAGGTGTGTCTTTGTGCTAATCACTCGCTCGTTCGATGCGATTGGTGTCTCCTGATACAGGAAACCTCGTTCACGTGTCAGAAAATGATAGCCTTTGTGGCTTAGAGGCCACCTTGTTCCATGTTGGTGCTCACTCAACAGAACGACTGGTGCTCATACTTCGGGTTCAGCCAGGACGCAGGGTTTACAGCGTTGTCATGCGAGGCGCAGCCATGAATGCGTGTGAGTACTAGCTGTGCCGTGCGCTGTGATCCTGCCTTGATTGGAAGATTTGAATCAGCCTTGGTGCAACTCCACCTTTTTCACGCTGTAATAGAGGCAGCGTCGAGACGCTCAAATTTGTAGGAATGGTCCAAAAATTATATAAAGGAGTGAACATCATCCCATTATAGAATACATTTTTATTCTAACACTAACATCAACTCTCTGTTCCAAAGCCTGTCTGCTTCGATTTCACTATGATCCACTCGAAGATGTCTGGTTTTATTTCTCACGGCTTGCCTCGGATTAGTCGCTTTAGCTCTGCAACAAACAAATTCCATGCTGGCGTCACCCATGAAATGGATCCTCCGTGGCTCGAGAAAGCACTTGATGTTGCACTGGATGGGACTGATAGTTCTTGCTTGGCCGAAAGAACTACAGCCTGCGCCAATATGGAGCCCAGCCTAGGTTCTCAGTTGAGCACGGAACCTCACCTCACCCCGGGCACTGCTTCCAATCCTATCATCATTCACGATAGCTTTGATCTCTCCTACGATACACAGGAGAATAGTCTTCCCGACAGCGACAGATCGACAGAAATTTTCTCCTCGCCAGAGTTTTGGAATACTGTGTCCTCATGGGAAACACCTCTTCCCCATAACACACGTCGATGGTCAAGTTCAGGGGCTACATCCTTGCCCTTACAGCCGAACTACGGACCACAAGCGACAACAGAGGGTCTTCAGGCCCCTCCAGGCTCCACATCCAGCCCTGTCATCATGGATGTTCAGGCTACGAATTACAACAGAACTGACTTCGCACATCCCCGCCGCTGTTTTGATGCAGGGCTAGGTGATGTGTCCAGTCTTGACCGGTGCACGCATCAGAGCCCGTTAGCAGGCGTTCCACTCACGGCCTCGTTAGGGTCGGCCTCAAACCCTATAGTGCTCGACACTGACGAGGAGTCCTGCATCGAGTCCAATGATTCCTTTGATGAAATCTTTGGCACTAGAACAGAAGATTTACTGTCGTCAAATGGCTCAATCGCAAGTCAGTATCTGGCTCCTCCCACAAATATCAGGACATCAGTGGAGATCACTTCTCCGGGCTACTTATCGTCGACCTCCCCGGAGGCAGTAACATCGATAAGCAATGTGGCCTCGTCAAACTCGACCTCGAATTTTTCTCAATCAAATGATCACCAGGCAGCTTCCTTCGATCAAAGACTAGGAAGTCCTAGTTATTGCGCTTCCTCCACCGCCTCAAAGCGTACGTTCGGCACAATCTCGGCGCCGAATAATCAGGTCAATAGCCTTGATGAAGATGCAAGAACAGAATGCACGATGTCTTCTGTACCTTCTATCTGCATAGATGTTTGCTCCTCGAGCGAGGCACCTCCCAAACGTAACCTATTTTGCTCTGCGCGCTTGACTTCCGATGAAGTCAAAGAAAAAGAAATCCCCGCTGGAAATGCAAGTTCTACACCTTCTGAGAATATCAATCCCGCAAAACTAACTTGTTTCGCACACCAGGGATTTTCTTCATTTGGTGAAAATTTGTCGCTTTCCGTGGATTATCACGATACACAGAGTACATCGGCCGCTCTGATTTCTGACAACACTAGTTCTCGGGGCAGTCCAGCCTTGTTGGCAAGTCAACTCACGGAGCATACCGATCGTTCTATCTTTCCCAAAGACGATGGCTCTTTAAACGAAGCTAAAGGTCGGTCATACCTCCTTGAACGCTCCATTCTTAAGCTAATGGCTACTAGGCAGTTTGAGGACGCTTTCAAGCAGTCGGAATATCACAGCGCAGGGTGTATCTGACATTGGGCATTGTAGACCCGGGGATAACATTGCAGTGGTAATTAGATCAGAGAAGAGAGACTACAATCCCTCCACAAGAACGTCAAGAAGTCGTTATAGGTCGAACTCAAGGGCAGGCAAGCGCGTCCCCGCTAGCGACCTACTACGGAGATCTAAGAGAATCAAGTTGAGAGGTGCGTGATCTATTCACTCAGGTCATCGTCAATTGATACTTGCTCTACTGCATATGGGGTTCATGCTTTTGGCAAGCTATTCTCCACGAAATTTGTGTATACAACTTCACGGCACCAATATTACGTGTGAAGGCCTTGAGCTATACGACTTTGAAGATCTACTGTTGCTTCTTAATGTCTTCTGTGTTGTTTGAAATCGGATTACCTAGGATAATTTTTCTTGTCTGGAGTTCACACAAGCTTGTCTGGGTTCTATGATAGTCGGGATGCGGAGCGCTTATAAGGGATATCTATTACCAGTTTCGTGTATGCTCTTAAGTGAATAGATTTTTCGTTTCTTATATGTGCATCAAGTTTCACTAAATGCATGATCTCACTGGATCGCTAGAGCTATGAGAGCACGTGCTCTTTATATGTTCTCTCAAGAGATCGCATTCGCCTCATAGAGACCAGTTTAAACAGATAAGAGAATACTTGAAAATAATATCCAACCTTACCAGTCAGGCCGCGTTTAGCAACCCTCGCTACCTCTTACCTACATGATTCGAAACTTGGCTTCTTATAGCCGTCTTCTTTGAGCCTTGGTTGCTCATGTCTGGTAAGTTTGGTAAAGATTGATCATCATTGTAAATTGACGACAGAGAAGTGATCGCAAATACGGAAGCAAAAGACGCGATTTACTATTAGAAATAGGTAAATTATGGGTACCTTCCCGGGCTGGGAATATCTAGGGAGACCCTCTAGCAAGAAGACGGGAAATAGATCGAAGCATCTTGAGTAAACATAGTTAACCGATCTTGATAAAAAGAATAAGTCTCTGTCAGACACCCTTGAAACTAGGGTGCACAATCGAAGACGACAATCATAAATAACTACCTTTTATGGGTTCAGCTGCCTTGAAAGTGCTCCACTGCCTTATTCATATTTATTAAGGGACTTTTCTCTCCCTAGATTAGCCTGCGCGAGTATATAGTGCATGCTTGATATAACATTAGCCACTCGACCCATTACTCACCTGTCCGGTTTTTTAAAAGTAAGACAAGAAGTGATCCCGAAGTCTTATAGGTGAGCGTAGAATTTGTTGATTTGCAGAGTCTGCAAGTCATAAAATAAAGCAGGGAGGCCGGACAAAGTAGAAATTAGGAAACAGGATTCCGAAGAAGACAGAATGGGCATGGCCCTATCGAACATGAACATTCAGATTGGAATCAGACTGACTCGACGACTCGACTGGATTTATGTTGCCCTGATCCTCATCTTCACTGTCGTAGATTCTAGGGCCGTAAGGTCCGGTGAGTGAATGCCCCTGGTAGCGATCACGGATATCTCTGAAATCTTCCATTAAGACCCGTGCCCCTTCTTTATTCACGGAGAGCTTAGAGCGGGAAAATGAAGTCGGAAACTCGACTTGCTCAAAATCAATGACCATGATCTTGCCCGCACCACATTGTGCTCTTTCGCAGTACATAAAATTGTCGAGCCTCTGGTCCCAGTACACAGCGTCACAGGCTGATAACGTTTGGAATACCGCCATAAGTTTGTTCTTCAGGTCTTCCTCATCAATAGGCCTTTTGCTACGAGCAAGATCAAGCAGGGTGGTGCCAATAATTTCCGAAAAAATTAGTGCAGGAATCCCCTCGAAACATCCTCGGCCAAAGAACTGGGGTATTATACCCTGTTCTCCCTGGAGTTTTTTCAACTTGTTGTAAGCTTTTTCTTCTTGTTCAAACTCATTCGACCATCCTTCCTTCTGTTGCTTGACAATAATCGTTGGTGGAAGGCCTTTAGTTGGTTCAATATTCAGCCGGAATACAGTCCGTTCGTAATCGAGCCGCTTAAAGTCCGTCACAGTGAGTTTCTGGTCACCGAATTGTAGTGCCTATTTTTGCACGTTAGTATTTCATCCTGGACAACAGCGGATCTTCATCTAGGCCAACATCTCTATCTCACCGGACAGGGCCGAACACTTCGATAAGAGGGGCTCTGAGTTTCCATTGCTGAAGGGCTAGAGTACGAAAACCAACGAGATAAGTCACCGAAGAAGGGGTGGAGGGGTGGGAGAAAGGGATGACCGGAGGATATTTACTCCTTTCAGAGGTTTTATATGTTACTTCTAGTCACGTGAGAGCTGTGCATGCGGCGGAGAGACTATTTGCTGCGGCATTGTGACCAATACGTCTCTGATCTGACTATGTGTGAGAGTTCACAGATCAGATACCAAAGTTCAAAAATTTCAAATACTTTGAGGGGTATCGGCAGAAATCGGACTGACTACGCATATGTAGTAACATTCCATCATCAATGAAGTGGGCCACCTAGCCGTGAGTGTCATTGCTCCCTCCCCAAAATACTTTTACGACCATGTTTGACACATATTTCGAGATGTCTCAGTCTTAAGTAGTTACTTCATACCAAGAGCACTAAATTTTTTATTTGATTGTGACAATGCGTTCTGTAGTAGACTCTGTAGGTGGTGAGGCTTCACACTTCTGGTATTCATCTGTTCAAGATTCTTACTCGATGTTCGAGAAAGGTTCAAGTAATCTTTTGATGTTTCAGTATCTTTGCCTTTGGCTAGTCAAAGCTTTGATAGCAGGGTTCAAGACATAGCTTTTCGAACAGGTGCGTTTGATGATATATGTATTAATTCACGATAAACACATAGAGGGAAGTGAAAGACAAAGAGGAAAACCTGATAGAATGAGAGAACCTCAGTTCTAACACATAGAAGGTTGACATGAGGAAGAAGGAAATCAATCCGTAGAAACTCTGCTTAACAAAATTTAATAACAAGAAAAAAAAGTGTTTTCAGTATCATCGTAAATCACACCTGTGCGTAGGTTTCTCCACACCCAGTATCCTTCATGGGAATATCCTCCGCGACGACGAAGACGGTCTCTGAATACGAACTCACGAATGTATCCACCAGGATGCTCATCGTATTCCATGTTTCTCCTTCGATCAAACCATTTTGGTTCGCCGGAGAAGTAGACAAATTTCCTTTGTATATTCTCTATGACGAGCTCGTTCCGAGAGCGCACCGGTTCCCCAAAAGAATCCTCTCTGCAAGAAAGCGTTGCGCATGCACGAACCCAGCCGCGCCAGGCAAGTTTGTACAAAGCGTATTGCATTGTACACGGATCTCGAAGGTCTTGATTTATGGCTCGAGGAATGACACATACACCCACGACACACTCTGGGTCGGACATGGACTGGGGCCTTGATGCACGGAACTGCACGACGATCAAGGTCCTCGAATCAAATAGGAAAACCTGAGGACATCCGTACAAGCAGGCGTAACTTCTTCAAGTTAGCGAAAAATCACTTGAGGCCCTGAATAAGAATGATAGATCTTACGCTCTGAGTTCTTGGGTCAATCGTATAGTGTGACCGCTTTGCTGTCTGCGTGGTGACCATTCTTCGACCCGGATAGAAAATGGCCGTTTCATCTCCCCGATACAAACAGGCAAATCAAGTCCCGGGACTTTATGGTGCATCAACATTTGGTAGTCAACGATCTTTGAAGTTGATCCACTCGATGCACCAGATGAAAGTTGCGATTGCGACCAGAATTTAGGTGCACCGACGCGGTCTCCCGAACTCGTAGGAGACACAGCGGACTGACCAGAAAATGCTAAAGCCACGGGTGGAATGATGTTCTGATCAAAGTCACGTGTGACATCTCCCTCGGACCTGACGAGCTCCTGAGTTTCATTGATTGGGTAGGCAGGGGTGTTCAGACCGAAGAAGTCGGCGTCAGAAGGGGCGTGCGGGCTACCAAAAAAAGTGTCGATTCCTCTGACAGTTGGGGGCACCCAGTTGATTTCTGAGTTCCCAAATTCTGAATAATCTTCAACCCACGACTTTTGAGAGACCGAGGAAGGACTATCTTGGTTCAAGGGCACTGGACTGGGCCTTTGCAGAAGATATCCCACTGTGGTCGCCATGATTTGACGGTAGGAAAAATTTATGATTTTGAGAAATTTTTCTTGAATATTAGAACAGCGAATTTGATGTTTATACCTTTGATCTTCGATCAGGATTGACTATATTTTCATATAAGTTGTTTGAAAATTGGCACGCTCTTCAAAATAAGCGAAGTGTGTTTACACCTGACTAGGGGGACATCCAGATGCACCTTAGTCAAGACCTGTATGAGAAACTTTGATTCCAGTAACCGCACTTTGCAGATGCTGCCACCACATCTTGGAATTACGTATATTCAGCTTTTTTTTCAAAGCCAGTAGAATTGCTATCACTAGGAATTTTGAGATGTGAGCAAACAACGGATCATCGAACCTGGCAAGTGCTCTCTGAGTAAGCCCTTAGCATCCATGATTCCTTATCTCCAATCACATCACTCCCGCTTGCCACATATTTCCATGGATCAAGCTTTACTTCCACATGTATTTTACCTATCATATTTCCTCCACGAGGCCCTGTCACTGGTCTCTCCACCTCAATCACTCGTATCACTTTGAGATTTTCGAATTGAGGTCTCTGCTCTGGAAGTAGCCCCTGAGAACAGATCTCACTTTGGAAAACTGTATGTCTTTCCTGGTGCAATTGTCAGCCTCTTTGCAGTTCCTATTTAGCTTTAGCTGACTGCGAGGCTAACCTCTGCTCGCCTAAAAAGGTCGTGATGAGACTACGCTCGAATTTCCTTCACGTTCCCAAACCATATACGGGCGGATTCTTCCTTGCGTATCATTCTCCTCTTCCGCTAATAGTATCAAACGACGTATTGTCCTTGGAGATAGAATAGTTTCTGACTCGTTCTTTTGCTAATTTGAAAATAACCCGGTGCCAATAATTTCTGAAAAAATTAGTGCAGGAATCCCCTCGAAACATCCTCGGCCAAAGAACTGGGGTATTATGCCCTGTTCCCCCTGAAGTTTTTTCAACTTATTATAAGCTTTTTCCTCTTCTTAGAACTCATCCGATCATCCTTCCTTTTGTTGCTTGACAAAAATCATTGGTGGAAGGCCTTTCGTTAGTTCAATATTCAGCCGGAATACAGTCCGTTCGTAATCGAGCCGCTTAAAGCCCGTCACAGTGAGTTTCCTCCCTTCAGAGGTTTTATGTTATTAGATATAGGAGGCTTCTAATAATCTAGTAAAGTTGCGTTTTTAGGCAAACTTTATGTACGAAATTTTCCTCGGTCAAATATGTGATAAATTATAGAACTATTCTAGGGCGGTACCATTAGTACACGTATACTAGAGCTAAGACCCGTTATTCCGGCATCGTGATTTCGCTGGCTCCAAGCTCTTACATGCAACATTTCATAAAGTACGGTCTTGTCGGCCTCTGATCTCGACAGATCATAAATCTCCATCACCACATCATCGCTGATCATTGGCGGATGTGTTATCAGAAAATCGCGAGCAAGAGAAGATATAGTGCGTTCTTCTCGAATTAGTGATATGATCTTTTCAATTGTCAAGAGTGTACTTACCGGCAAAAGGAGAGCTGAGATAAAGAGCGATGTGAGAATCAGATGACTCTTCTCGAGACGACTCCCAGTAGCGTATGATCATGTGCTGTAAGAGCTGTGGATCAAGGCACTTGATGGCGTTCGCGTAATACTTTTGGGTCGACAAGAGATTATCTGTTTTAATGAGCCAGGGAGATTGTAGCGAACGTAAAGAGTCATTGAAAAAGACATCCTGGACATCACACGTCATTTTTTTGAGCTGAGTGACTGAAACACCGCCGTTGAAGACCGGGGATTGTTTTGCAAAAATCTCCATATTCTCGAAGAATTGTGGGGTGTAGCTAAATGATCCGTCTTTGTATCCTCGTATTATTGTTGTGGTACTGAAGTAGTAGCAGATGAGTGATACGCTGCATATTGATGAAAAGGACCGTTTCGGAGGATAGGAATCCTGCCATCTCTCGGAAAGTCTTCCCTTTGGTGCTGAGATATTATTAATGAGCCAGAGAAGATATCGCGACTGTTGGGCCAGTTCCTCTTGAGATGCTGTAGGGATGTGATAGTACTGACACAGTTCATCTCGAAGAGTAATCCACCAAGAGGAAGGTTGTGGGTATTGCGGAGCAAAACTTTCTTCCCAGCTTTTTTCGTCACGCGTATTGAGCTGAGTTAATGCAATGCTATCATAGGGCTTCTTGAGCTTGAGGAATATATAACAAATCACAAAGAGATACTGGCAAGTTGTTGGCGGATCCTCGTGAGCAGCACCCATAGTCTCCGACGAACTCATCGCGTCCCTGCGTATCCCTTGCACCGTATCTGTTGTATTCGACAATCTATACTCCTAGGTCAGACGCTTATCTAGAAGATAAGAAATGCTAGAGAAAGCAAAGAGATGAAATCATACTTAAGACTGGGTGAGTAATGTGCCCGATATTTCCTTTGGTAGAATTTGCTGCCTCTTAACAATAAAGCGGCAACGTGACTCCCGGAAGCTTCGGACTTCTTCACTGGTTGTTATGAGTTTGATGTTCTATAAGCTTGGAAAGAAAAGGGTGAGGAGTTATATAAAACAATACCTCTCGAATTTGGCGGCAAGAAATGATGCAAAACAAGAGGGTAATATAGAGAATTAGAATATGGCCTAGAACCGAGCTTAATGAGAGGGGTTCTAACTTCTTGTTTTCCATTTTCTACACAAGACCAAAACGAGATTGATGCATGCAAATAGTCGGAGGCCCTGCTAGAAATTAGGGTATTCCAATGATAAAAGGCGTTGTGCCTAGCTCCTAGTGCATTAAATACGGTTACTGCTTGATGACCTTACAGTTGATATCCTCACAATACAGAGGATCGATCATACGTACAATGCAAGGTGAAACAGATCCTGGGATAAGCTACTCAGCAACAGAAAAAGCACACCCAATTATTATAAAGTAGCGAGCGAACCATAGAGTATATGTGTAGGTATTGTGACTTTTGATTGCTCTTCACTAGAGAGCTTTTCAGTCCCGACACATATCCTTCACTTCACAGATCCACCTGAGGTATTGTAATAAGCAGAGAAAATTGCTACATTCTTTATAACATTTACCCTCAAAGACTAAAATAGACCGAATTGCCTTTTTTGGTTGCCACATTAGCCCTCTGATCAGAGTGCTATTTTGAGATCGGCACGGTCTTTAACTAAGGCAAGCTCGTGATTTTCCCACTCCAGATTGCCGTCATCATCACGCATACATAATGAAATAGTACGCGGGATTTTGCTGTCGTCACAGTGTCAAATAAAGATAATCTTTCTGTCTTTGATCACTCCTGGTTATTCAGTCTATTTAGGGACGTATTTTAATCTTGAAAAGCTAGGTCAAAACTTACTGCTTTGGTCATTTGCAGTATTTTCACACGTCCCCGTCTGGAGACGAGTACGTTCAAGTCGCTTGCCACGAGGCCAACCTCGACTCGCCCGAAAAGGTCGTGATTGCAATGGGCTAGAATTTCCTTCACGTTCCCGAAGCATGTGCGGGCGGATTCTTCCTTGAATATAATTCTCCTCTTCCGCCAAGAGCATCAAACAACGTGTTGTCCTTGGAGATAGAATAGTTTCTGACTCGTTCTCTTGCCAATTTGGAAATAATCCGGTGAGAATTGAATCAGTAATTGGGAGTGATTGTGGATCTTTACGCTCGAATAGAGGCGTGGAATTTTTCCATTCGTCATCGGTTTCCCAATCATTAATTGCAGAGTCTATGCTGTTGCTTGGTTCAATTTGCACGGCTTTTGTATTGGAACCCATAATGCTTCGGTAGGCGAGAAACCGGTATAGGCTATGAAATACTTCATGTTTCTTCAATCTAAAAGAGGTCTCACTGCATTATGTATTATATGTCGGGTCTCAAGTCAATCTAAAGGCACGACGTAACAATTATGGCTCTTTCTTGTGCTTTTCGTATACTACACATAGTCCGATATTGTCAACATACTGATTACGAAGCAGCCTTGGAATGAGAGCCAACAGATTGCTGAATACATTGGGAGTAGCGTAGCTATCTAGCAATGTCCAGATTATTCGCTTAATCAAGGTTCACTCTTTTCATAGGCTCTTTGCCGGGGACGTTTACGAAGACAGTCAAGTGATCGTGATCTTTTTTCAGAGAGCAAACTCCTACTGAGAAGCTACCGTTTCATTTTGAAAATTCAAAATTAAACATAATCAAAACAAAAAATTTTGAAACCCTATTTTTTAAGTTGTAAATTGTTTTTTCTTACAGGGTGTACAATATTTACGGCTGTGCATGACTAGAAACTGGGCTTGTTTGGATTGGAGTGGACGAATCAGAGAGTTCTTTCGTCTCAGTGCACTATCCACAAGTGCGCTATACTCGAAAGGGTAGTAAAACTCGCGCTGCGCGAAAAAGCTTCCCAAAACGGGCACAGAGCTGAATTGTTGGCTGCTCCCTGTCCCTGAGCAAAGCAAAGAAGTCCTGAGATCTGCGAGGCTGATGCTCCTCGCAGGATCAACTAAATGAAAGTTGTGACTCCGCAGATTGCAAAATCTCAAAGCCACAATTGCGAGCTCGTCAAATGCAATCGTGCAGTCAGAAGCGAATCGAGGGTGTCGAAATCACGAGCGAAAGCAAAGAATTTGATAATCCGGAATCTGTGTTTAAGGCAGTTCGTGACTCAGCTCTGTGAGAGATTAGACATTGGCAGCTGCGAGCTAAGATCATGAAAATTGTGAACGTGCTAAAGGCCTGGCGACTGCGAACATGGCAAGAAACATTTGAAGAAAAAGGTGATCAAGGAAGAGAACTGAGGGGCGGTGCGTATCATTTATGGTGAACCAGAGCGAGGCCCCGGATTATGCATTTGCTAGGAGGAATGCTACCCATTTGTTATCATGGTAGAGCCTAGAGCGTGATGGAGCGTAGATTAAGGGTAATTGCCGTGTTGTACGTACTACCTAGTATGTTGATTTTTTAGTACCTAGTGTAGTGGGGGATTCGGTTGCATGTACTTAAAGGCGGATGTTCAGTAGTGAGGGATGCCTGAGAGCCTTACCATCGGGAAAGGTTATCTAAGACCTAGGTTGTGGGGTCCAAAAGCATCATCATCGACGTGCTTGATCAACAGTTTGGACGGAGGATTCAGGACGGTCTTTACAGTCACATTCCTTACACTTGCAATGTCACCCTCTTTTTGATTCCTGCATTTGGTTCCTGACATCGGATCCCACGATTACCTTGGAGGATTCCAGGACTTGCTTGCTTGTGGTTTTGGTTTGGTTCTTCTGACTCGACCTGTCTAGTGAGATCAGACTGCCGTGAGCATTCCCCTCTTCACTAAGTTAGGTACTTGCCGATGAATAAGTATGTATTGCGCACTACCATGTACTTCGAGGCTGCATTAAGGAGGACCAATCAGCAACTGCAATCATCCGCGCGCCGTAGCGCATGACGAAGATAGTCAGGAAGCCAATACAAATGACGGAAAGGGTGATCATGCATCAGCCTATAGCAGTTTTCGAGTCGCTTTAGCGGACAAAATCATGGGGTAGCGTAGTTGCCATCACACCAGGCAACAATGACCCTGCCGCAATACCCGCCCACTTTTGTCTCTCTAATCTCCATTTGACGATTATGACGACCATCTGCCTGGGTTGCATCGACGCTCAAAATAGAAATGCGTTCCACGGTCGCACTTATAAACCATCAGCTCAGGGTGTATTGGTTGAAACCTGACACCTTCAAGAACTTGTACCTCCAATATCAAAGTACCTTATCGGAAGGATCAGTAGCTTTGCCCGCCCGGAAACTTGGAGACTATCACTCACATTGAGTCAACCGAGCAAAACAGGGAGCGCTATCAGCTATCGTGGCTAAAGTGAATGACACTGCGGTGATGTAAATCTTTGAAAAGTGTTAACAAATTTCTTCAGACGATGCTGCGCAGCAGAGGCAAAGTCTTCTTATATGTATTCCTCATTCTTGAGAGGGTCACGGTCGAATGATAGCGCGTAGTCTTACTGTTTGATGTTATGCTATCCTATGTATAAGCGCACCTACTCGCATAGATTTCTTATTTTCCTAAGTAAGTTTCACCTTTACCTACTGGCCACCTACTGGCCATTTCAAATTGTCCGTTTACTGTCCACGCTCCGTTCTGATCTATACCAAGCCTGGGCGGACTACTCTGAATTCGGTTTTTTTTATTTTTGCTCACTGCACCAATTGGCTATATCGAAAAGGTGCTAGGTAGTCATAAAGAACAACTAACTAAAAAATGGAGATGTCGGCGCGGCACAATTTGTTGGATGAGGAAGAAAGGCCAGTAGGAGAAGCACATAAGCAACAGCAAATCTCAACCTCTTCGCTAGTGTCAACTTCACCTTTTATCATTGACTTTATAAGATCTTGAGTGTTCGAGCTACCCTTCTTTTGGACATTCCGCAACATTCCGAATATATGACATGGCATTTGAAGAGACTTCGACTCTTACCACTTCAGCGGAGGAAAACCAGGCTACTTCGAGGGGGAAGATTCATGGCTCTAATGCGACCAGCGATGTGCAGCCTCCTCCCGTCGGCCAAGACCATCGCGTAACCGTCATGTACTGCTATTTCAACGGACCGACTTTCAGACAGCACCGATTTGGCGCATCTAGACCAGACGTTTTCACAGCTTCAAGGTCATAAATATGCTTCGCCTAGGACATTTGTGGCAGGGAACAAGCATCAGGAAAACGGCTTCCAGCACGCACGTTTATGTGATGGGGACATTGTATTCTTTTCTTCGAAAAAGGATCTCAATTTGTTTGAGAAGTGGGCCTTGGCGGCCTAGTCAGGATCGTTGAAACGTAAGAGCCACCAACTATCAGGTCTTCCTCAGCGCTCGTCGAAACCCTGCTAATTCGCATATGCATTGCCGCGACGGACATGCAGCTAAAAATCGCACGAGGCTCCTACAGGAATGATGTCCCAACATTGCTCTTTGATGCAGTGCCCGCTCCGAGTTTGACCTTTTGTACAGCCCCAGCGTGGACAAGAAGGTTGAGAGGGGTTTCCCTGCGTAGGCAGGTTTCCGAAATTTTCCTGGGTATGTCACGTGATACTAACACACGCAGACACACGCGCGCTGTCTCTCTGTTAGCATGAATTGCGCCTATAGGCCTGGATCTCTCTCTCTCGATGCATAAATATAGAGAAAACAGAAATTCAATCTCTGCTTTCTGCAGGCCTCTTCAACTCAGATTTAACGTCTAATGCTGTGGCTGAATTTCGCTCGGCTTTTCTCGTCTAATAATGCGCATCAGCGTTCCAACAATGATAATTCTGGCCCTATTAAGCTTAAGTGACTTACTTACCCTCAGGCCTGACCTTCCAGCCGTGCAGTGTACTCAAGAGATAGAAACTTTATGGCGTAGACTAGCGCAGGGTATGGGTCGTCGCGGGAAACGCGCGTCATTCAACAATTTGGATCTGTTGTTGCCTAAGGCATCACGACCTTTCGCTCGATTTACCTCACGCGGCCCCATACTCCTTTCAACTCATCAACATTCACCCATCGCCTACCTTATGATTAATCAACTTTGAAAAAGACTCGAATATTCGCAACAATCACACGCCGTGAGGTAAATTCTATTGCGGAAAGCCTTTTATAAGCACTGCAATCAAGAAGATCAGCCGCTTTTCTCTTCACCTCCCATGGGTGCTGAAACCACACCACCCGGGAGTGTTCTTGAACCTCCCCTCACGCCGCCACCAACAGATAAACAAGCGTCTTCAGAAAGTGTCGCAAAGATTCTAGATGGCTTTCGCCTCCATCGCCAAGGTCATCAATTGCAAAGCTGGCTGGAACATCGTCTTCACCTGAGGCATTATAGGAAGCTGCTTGATTTGCTAGCCCTCGACAGAGAACTCATCGATTACATAAACGACAAAGTGCGGTAAGCTTTCTTAAATCCGTTGGGCTACAAGATCTGATGTGTTAATATGTACAGGTACGATTATAGCCCTAGATCTCATTGCCTCGCAATTCGAATGCCAAGCCCCATCCACGACGTCTTTTGCGCGGAGATCGTAGGAGAGATTTTGAGACAGCTCAAGATTTTCCAAGAGCAGGACGGATCCCTTGCCGTATTTGCTAAAGAAATCAAACACTTTGCGACTTCCCGGATTTTGATACCAATTGAATCAAGTGGCATGCTGAAGGCCTACTCGAAACGGGAGCCGGACGCATCCTTTGGTCACAGACTTGCACATTATCCTGGTGTGATCATAGAAGTCTGCTATTCGCAGAAGAGCCAACGAGCGGCCTATCTTGCTGAAGAGTATATTCTAGACACTGGCGGGAGCGTAAATGCTGTCCTTATCCTTAACGTCGACTATAGAGGTTCACAGAAAGCGACAGTCACGATGTGGCGACCGGTCTACGAAATCCATGATGGGGTGGAAGAATTTCGAGCAGTTGCCGTTATAGAATCCCAGATACGGGAATATTCAACCGCATGCAACTCTTGATACTAACTCTAAGTAGCAGTTTCGCTCAGACAAGGGCTTTCCAGTCGAAGGTTTCCGAATTTCGCTATCGCTGAAGGACTTCGCGACAGAGGAACTATGCAATGGCCTTCATGGTTCTGATGGATGTATTACGCTTACTTCAAGTCAACTTTGCAAGTTCTTGTCCGACGCTGAAGCAAGGCAAAAATCGCAGAATGAGATATCCGGGTCTGTCAATCAAGTACGTCCGGGGGCACTCAAGCGTCGGCGGGTACGGTCCCCTCCCGAACAATCAAGCTCCGACGATGAGAAGGCAGGTCCAGTTGGTCAGAATTCCAAACGAGGGCGTTATAGTAGTGACTACTATCCAGAGTCTTGTTCAGGAGACTCGAAGAATTAAGATTGAACACAATACTGAAGCTCCGAACCATGATTGCGGTGACCTTAATATATGTACTCTGATCCATGTGCTGGACCCATCGGCCTTCGATAGGTGGACTGGGGCTACCGGCACTCTTCCACCATACCTTGCACTTTCCAAAGATCGGAATCCAAATCATACCGTTGTATGATGACTTACTTTCAGAAAGGGTTCCTGGCGCCCAGTCGCCGTATTGCCTCGAACTTTGGCTGGGAAAAGCCATTCTGGAAGTGATAAAGTCAAGCTTGAGGAGCAATAAGACAGGAGCCTGAGGTCATTAACTGGTGTCCGGGTCGAGGTACTGGATGGAGAGGGCCACCGTGGCGAACCAAGCCGGAAAATTCTTATGGGGTCTGAGAGACGATTAAGCGATATATAAGGGAAGTCACTTTTATGAATGGGGTAGTGGGACTCTCGAGTAAAACCCAGTAGTATTGCAGCCATATGCCTTGAATATTGAGCTTTGTGCTCCATGATTTACAAGACACCACAGTTTGTGCAGTTGCAAGAACCGTGGACCAGGTAGCCACGGAATGAGAGAATGAACCAAAAGAACGGTTGACGAGCGACACGTAAGCTATGAGTCTAGGAGTGATGCTGAACGGTCCATTGGTTGTTCAGCAAGATAGGGAGATCGATGTTAGTAAGGCTGCTGCCAGCGGGGACCGGTGTCGTGAACCTTCCATGAGGACCACAGTACACGAGGAATGGCTTGTCGTCGACATTGCACATCCTGGGGAATGAGAGTGTAGACAGCGACACATTTCCGGCCGCTGATTCTCCGGAAGACGCGAACCACAGATCTTTGACATTATTTGGAATCAAGCCCACGGATTCTGAGAGATGGGTGACTTCAGAGAAGATAGCCCAGTGATCTTCAACATGAATGATAATTATGTAGGGCAAATTTTGAGCGATTTTTGACAGGTGGCATAGAACTCAAAAGGTGAACAGGAGAAGGGAAAGATGCATGCATATGATGATGAATTTGGGATGCGCTGGGATGCTGTGACGGGAGCTGAATACCGAACAACTTCCTCGATTGACACAGAAAGCCCAAAAGACCCAGGTCTGTCAACTTCGGGTATTCTCTCCTGAACGGCCTGCGTCGCACTAACGATATTGTCAACTTCCATTTGAGAATGAAACATGGAAGTGCCGCGATGGCTATTATCCGATGCCGTTGCAGTACCGAATTCTTCATTCTCGCGATTAAAGAACGCCCGAAAAAAATCGCGCTTGATCGCGAAAGATGTGATTGCCAGTCTTGGTGTGTCATCGTGTGTCGATGTTTTGCAGAAAAAGATACCTCTGATCTGACAAATAACTGGCGATATCGGTCATTCCGCAACGAGTGCTTAAACACCACTCGATACTCATATCCACACTTTGCATTGGCCTCGGTGTCTCAATCTTGCGTTCTCGCACTGTGCCCAGGAGTTGTAACACTGTTTGTACGCATTCCGATCCAAGGTTCTGGTCGTACTCAAAAAGCTCGGACGGGCGTAAACGAGAGAGAAATGTGTGCACGGCAAGTGTGTCACTCGAGGGTCGAGGCCTCTTCGACCAGGGAAGAACAAAGCCCACCCTAGTACATAAGTCGTCAAGTGTTCTCCAAAGCTCTTAGCGATCGTAAATTAGTTGAATCCGATAATCATAGGTGCATCCAAGAGGAGTTGTGTCAGTAAGGCCGAAAAAGTGACGCATCGCAAAAAGCAGAACCTGGCGGTATGCCGACTCAAAAGCTTGACGCTTCAGAATGCAGGCTTCGGTAAATTCGTTCTCAGAGACTTGCACCAATGCCGCTGAGCCAGAATTAGTGGTGTGATATTGTAGCATTGTCTTCTTTATTGTCTTCTTGGACCTCGGTGGCAGGATCCTTTTTATCACGTCAGTCAAGGGCTTGAGGTATTTTGTATTCTCAAGAAAGGTTTTCAGCGAAGGAATGATAGCTGAGTACGATATACAGGCTTCTTGAAGTTGTAACCTCAGTACCGGATCGTTCACAAGAGGGAAGAGACTCCCATCCTCAAAGTATTGAATGATAGTATTCCTATCGGCGATTGAGATGCTAGGGCATCGACCTTCTAGCAGCTCCACGGTTCTGCGATCCAGAAAGGAGTGGTGGGTGCAAGTTAAAGTATGCCAAGCGTCAAATATCTTTCCAAGGTAAGTCGCAAGTTCCTAATTAGAGTTAGCTTGCTGTAAATCTTATTTTGACTCAAAAAGTTGTGAAACTGAACTACCTCTGGACAACGCAAGCTGCCTGCCATTTTCTATTAGGCCCCTATAAGTCGAAGATTCGATCGAATTTGTCTGCCTAGGCAATGTTGAATGTCAGGTCATTCCGAGAAGGGTCATGCGGTAAAGGGACATACGACTCCCAATCTTCGGGGCCATTTGTGCTGTCGGGGAGGGGCAGATCCGGATCCTGACAACCGGGTTAGAAGACTGATGCGGAGAGTCGAAGAGTTTGGGTTATTCACGACACACAACAGGATAATCTGGTTGGTCATATTCAAAGGTACGCCGATAGCCAGCAGCGGGGAAGCCTTTAGCGGGGAAGCCTTTAGCGGGCTTAGACAATATATAAAGGAAGCCACAAAGTTTGCTTAATTGATCTGGAGAAGCAACACAGTGATCCGTTTACACAGATCCTTGCATCCCAATCTTGTGGGATGGCAAGCGCTCGGGTTCTCCTCGCCATTACTGTTGGCCAATAATAAACCACTGGTAATGCAACGTACAATACCGAGGGCTCTATTAGGTGGCCAGGTCACGTGTGGGTCCAAGCACACGCTCCAGCAGCTGTTTCAGTCGACTTAGGTTGGAGTCTAGCGGAGATTGGTCGTGGAAGGTAGGGGAGTTTGGAAGTTCATAGTGATGATGTCAGGTAAAGCAAAGCCTTTTCAAGCACAGGAGAGATGCTTCAGATTTCCCACGGTAGCTTCATGCATAACCGGCTCATATTAACCCTCGGAGGACTGGAATAGCATCCCCGATGCTGTAGCAAGCGCCCGTTGTTCTGAAATCGCTAGTTATATATAATATATCAATAACTTGTCAGCAAAACAGATCTTCCTGCACAAAGACTTGAGCGTTAAAACATGGAGGTGAGTGCTTACATCATCCCACTTCTCCCAATTCTTGCCGCCCCTAAGACTCGGCTCTAGAGTACTGTTCAAGATGGAGTTCATTCTCTGAATCTCATTTGAAACCATGAAGGTGAAGAATCAAGAGGACGAGGATTCTGTTTCTTTAAGTAAGGTTTGGTGGCATGAGAAAGTGGCGGTTCGAAATAGCTTTCTTCCGAGTCGCTGTTTGAAACCGACCGATGCTGTAGAAGCGCAGTAAAGTCAGTGGAATACCAGTACAGTACATCCCTGCTCAGTCTTCCTCCTGGCCTTTCGATGCAGCTAAATGTAAGATACCAGAAACACTTCTCCCGTCCTTGGGGACGTTACTGTATCCTCCTCGGATCTTAACGCGATGGAAACTCCTGGCAGGAGATCGTATGGTTTGGTGCAAAGAGGAATCGCGACTGCGCAAGTTCTGCCAGTGTCGCGATGTTGAACCGCCAAATTCAATCGGTGGTTCTGTACCGGAGTAAAGCACCTTTCCTGTGTGCTTCTCGTTGCTATACTGTATACAATAGTTTCGACTCCAATCTTGTAGGTGCTTACAAATTTGAGGTATATTGCCGGAATGAACTTTTTCCGTAAAGCATATCATGTTCCCAACAATCAATTTCAGTTGCCTTTTAGCATAAAAATTCCCCGTCCTTGAACGCCCACGCACGTCAAGCATCCATGCTTGTGTTGTTTTCTCGACAACGGTTTCGTCAAAAGCTCTGCCACATATCATAGGACATGGTAAGAAAGTTCTTCAAACTATGTTCCTTTCAACACGCCATAGCGAGATATTTTTACTTTTTAGAAAGAACAAAGATCGAGATTAAGTGGATGCCCTGGGAGGCAGGGGTACGGATGTGTGAGGGGTAATGTCCGCCCGACTGAAAAATGCAAGTTGCTGGCTTATCTTACCCTTCAAATCGATGAGAAGACATGGTCAAAGCAGCTGATGCGATTAAGTAAAGAATGGCTTTCTACAATAGTGAAGGCTTGGATTTATTAAACAACGGTACGAATGCCTGCACTGATCTTGACAAGGTTAGCAATCTTCAGGAAATGGATCCTGCGCTGATATTTCAGCTGACGGCCTCGATATTAGCATTAATTTGCTGCGCAGGAAGTCTTGCTTTCTGGCTCCTGTCGATCAAAGCTATGAGCTTCCAAAGGCTGAGCAAGGAGCCACTCATCGCAAGTCAAGCTGTGATAGGCTGTTTCGTCTTCCTGGGGTCAATCGTTTCCATTCTGCTAGCATATTTAAAAGCAAACCCAAACCCAAAGGACGGCAGGTTACTCGCTTCGCTAAGCTCAATTTCCTTGCTAATCATATCTCAGGTCCGTCTCAGCAGATACTGCAGCTGAAAGTTGGCAGTGTGCTTCTTTTGCTTATTATAAATGAGGTAAGAGTGGGGAAAGAAAAGAATAACAACCACTGACCTCTGTCAGTATTTATGTGTTTCTACTCTGCAACCCTGGTTAACCCGTACGGTGTTGGCCTTATTTCTCATGGGAGCAGTTGCCATTTTATCATTTTCTATGTGTTTCTCGGTACGCCTCGATTAGTCACCCAGCCTTATTGCGTGCACTCCGTTGACCACAAAAACAGGAGCACTGCAGCGCTTTATTTCCTTCCTTCATGATTATCGCCGTGTCTGGTCTCTGCTTCATTCACACCCAAATTATTAGAGCTTGGGCCAACTGCATGGGTCCATGGAATATCCAACCCAACCTGTTCAAACTATTTTTACGTTGTCCATGCGTTACAGCTGCTAGGCACCAACGAGCCTTGTGGGCGGCATCCATTTGCTCAATATTTTGATTTATTGTTTTATCAGGCTTGAGGATTCTTGCCTGTATACAAACCAGCCTAAACCAGCCTACAGACTCAAATTGTGACGGTACGCGCCTTGATTACTCCATCATCGTACACCACTTACAATCTGTATAGCTCCAGATTGCCACAATAAGCTTAAGAAAGGTGGTTGTTTCGTTATTTCTTTTTCGAGCGCGAGAACACAACATGGATGTGTTACTTTCGATAAGTGAGCCACCTCGTGGGGAGGAGGGAGGGTTGCAAGCGCTTATAAGGGACATTAACAGGGGTGGCTTAGAAGGATGAACACGAACGCTGTTAAATCTTTAATTTGGAGAGGAATCACAAACATCTTAATTTACATCACAAGATTCGCATTTCAGTAGATCTCTGACCTCAATAGGGATGGGGCAGTGCATGGGGTGCTAGGGTCGTCACTCTACCAAAAACGAACACTAGTCAGTGGTATCATTATTTATCTAGTATTCACGTCAATCCACGCATTTAGCATTCTAAACATGATGTCAGTAATCTGACTCACCTACCTTCTGCACAGTTGACAGGAACTTTGATGGCAGAGAGCTTGTGGGGTCGCAGTTTCAAACCGCCAAATTGCCGTGCCCAATCAGCCCTTCGGAGAACCCCACACCTTGCCCCACTGACAGCCCAGGGGCACATCGAGAATGAATCGAGCCTGGAGGACTCAGTTTCGGTATTAAGTTTTATTCCTACTTCTCTTGACTCCTCTTTAACTCCTCTATAACTCGATCATATGTACCCAATTTTCCAACACTAGTGTACGCCCCGTATACATAGGATATAGCCTGGCTCCTCTTGCTACTAAGGCAGGATGAGAGCAGATTATCTTCAAGCTCGGCCAATTTTACCATGTCGATATATTTTCCTCGCTCGCGCCAGGTTTCTTGTACTTCCTTATCCAACGGTTGACCATCTTGGCCGTAATTTTGAGGCAGGTCAAAGGAGACGGGCATGGCTGTAAGGAAATCGGGGAACGCGATGAGCTCCCAGGGAACCGTACACGCTCCTTCCCAGTCGATGATTCCAGTTACATCAAAGCTTTTCTCATCTACCATGATGTTACTGTGAAGGAAGTCATCATGGTCCAGAGGAAATGGCCCTTTGTTGCACTCGGAAAGTTCGCTAGCCATCGCTTTGATCTGTGATGGGAAGTTGTCGATAATGGCGACCATCTTTTCTGCCGGGATCGGAACTCCCTGCATCATGCGTGTAATTGTTTCTTTATCCCACTTGAACTTGACGCTATCGGCCCACGCCTCGAAGAATGCGGTTGCTGTATCAAATGGACCCCCAATTCCTGGTAATGGACCACACTCGTATCCACCCTTATAGTTCTTCACAATCGTTCCAATTTTTGGGAGTCGTAGGGAAGTCAACTGGACCTATATATTGAGGGGCATTGTAAATATCCAAGTATTAGACCTATAGGCCGGGAGAGGAGACGAACATGAGATTTTGCGACGGAGCGGTAGAAGTTTGGTCGGTGCTCTCTAGGTATAACACCTCGATGGACCTTACGGCCGCCGAGGGCGTCCATAGCAACAACACCGGGGAGTAGCTCCATCAGCATGAACGCGGCGTTCACCGAATTGTTCTCGTCAACTTCATACGCAAAAATCCGAGGCACTGGTAGGTCGGAATTCTCCTTGATGAATTGCATTGTTGCAACCTCGGTGTTGAGCTTGGTCCTGTTGATAAGGGGGGAGTTGCTCCTTCTAATATGAACCCGGGCCACCCAGCGAGTCTGGTCGGAAAATTCAAGCACCCTGACAATATTGTTGAGCCCGCTCGTAACCTGATCTAAGGCTATGCACTCCAAGTGGCCAGCAAGACCTGAAGCAATTCGACACAGCTCATCCCATCGAGTTTGACGGAAACAATCAGCGGTTAGGCTGTCACTATCTTGTAGGAAATCCTGGACGGTAGTCCAAGAGCTTGACTCGGTAGACATAACGACGGACTGGGGCAGGTATCAAAATATACTTAGCCTTGAGTGAGAGTTGAGTGAGAGAAAGGTTTTCTGCAGAATTTTAAAGAAAGGGAGGGAGACAGTAAGGGGGAATAAATGCAACCAGAAAGAGAACTAGCGGTGTGATTCATCGGCAGGAACTTATTGGGTCGGGATCCAGCCCACCAGGACAAAGTACAAGAGAGAGTGGTCGCTGTACCGTAGAAGAGGGGAACCGATCAATAGGAAATTAAGCGTCTCGATTTAATTGAATGGGAGTCGCTACAAAAATAAGTCTGAATTCAGTTGGCAACTTGCATGTGCCATTTAGATGATTAATCTTGGCGGATAGTTAACTTAACTAATTAACTATAGTTACACTAACTGTCTCCTTTCTCCGGGTATCCACCAATCCTGTTGCTCCGACACATTTCCTCTCCCAGCAAGTTCCTACTCTCAGTGCACTCAAGCAATAAAACCCCACTCGAACTTAGTTGCTAGAAAACCTTGCTGCCTCCTGATGTCTGAGACATACTCTTTAGGAACCGTAGAGAAATACCTTGCTCCGTATTGCAGATGTAGCTCCAATTCCCTTTACTGTGAGGGCCATGATACAGCCTCGCGTTGATGTATGAACTCTCACATCGGTTCTGTGCTATAGCTCAATTACATATGACAGCATTGTCCCTGGTCATGCTGGAGACATCCTGCTCCGAAGACTTTCATAGGAGTATTGCGTTTGATAAGCCTCCCTTGAACATGAGGCCAGGGGCTAAGAGAGTTGCGCTAGGTTGTGATTGGTAGAGTGGCTCGGCTGATTGCGCAAAAGCCGATACGTTGTGATGCTATCGACGTGGCTGGCAGTGGTGCCCTTGCTAGCGCTTGGTGCCAGTAGATTCGTAACGCCCTCTGTGATAGTTCTCATACTGTGATCGTTCCGGCAGATATTGTTCTGACGTGGCCACGTATCATTCGTGAATATCGCGTGCACGAGTCAACGAGTGAACGAATTCACCTCATGTTGAAGCCTCATCTTGGACACTCAAACAGAGTGCAATATGAGTACCCCCGCAAAGCTGCTTTCATTCCATGCTATATATGAAGCGGTAGCACTCCCGCCATTTGAGAGCGTTCTGCCAGAAACAATACTTATCTCTCTGCCCCTAGCCTCATATTTCCTCTTATCGCTCAAACGGCTTGATAGGTAAGCCCAAATACATCTCCATGTGTAATCAAACTAACCTGTCTATACCCAGCTATTCCATTCCTTCACTATTCATTCCTACGTCCTAAGGTAAGTGCTGGGTATTGCTTACCCAGAGCGAGAAACTACCACGTCCAACATGGTCTGCTCACATCCCCAAGGAAAATATGCCTTCAGGATCAACAAGCCTTTATACAGGTTGCGCTACGGTTGGATGCAAAGGGTCGGGCATCGGGCGTGGTGAAAGTTGCCCCAAAGGATGTGGTTGGACACGCCCTGCAGATGATGGGAAGTAATTAGAAGTGAATGGAACGCAGCTTGGAGACCTGATACCACACTTCTTTTGTTTGTGAACAGTGTGATGATTTGTTTCCTCAATGCAACCTTCTATCTATCCCACCACCATCCAAATCACGAGTAAGTCAGGAAAGACCTGATCGAGAGGGGTCAAAAGTTTCTGGATTGTGCTGAATCGCACGTTCGGCACCGTAAAGGCAGCGTAATCTTCATGAACAGGGAAAAGGCGATCCAACTAGCATCAAAAGCTGAGTGGCAGTGGACGCGGCGTTTTTCTATAAAATGCAGTCAAACTACTCTAAGCTTGGTGAGACTTCCTCTAGTGCCCCTTCATCCGATCAGGTAGAGAGAGCAAAAGATGAAGAATAGTATATCGAGGTACGTAGTTATTCAATGTTCCCCTTTGTTTAGTAACGGTCCTCTCAGGATTTGATGGCCTACCTGTCTTTTACACAGTAGACCGTAAATAGCAAAGAGCTTAACGTCGGAAAAGCTAAAACAACTCCTAAGGCTCGTGGGTTCGCAATTTCAACGTATCTGGCCCATAGCCGATGCTCAATCAATAAATCAATGCTTCATTAAACCGACGCGGCCTGACTAGTGGCGTAATGGCTATGTAACTCCGGGCTCGGTAGGATATCCAATAGTGGCCCCGGATCTTGAGGAATAACAATCAAATGGCCCCGGGGAGCGCGACCCTTGACTGGAGATAGGTGGCCTCCCGATTGCAGTTTTAGAACAAACAAAGAGGGTGGCACTTTGGAATAAGGCATTCCTCTGTTAGAGAGAGACCTTCCGGGGCGGATGGACAATCCTGGCATAGATTCACATTCACCATATTCTTGGCCGAGAACTTCGGGATCATCTCTCTGTTGAGTGAACATGACGCAACGAACAGAGATCCCAAAGGCTATCATGTCGGCCACAGGTATCAAGGAATCTGCGGAAGGATAATTACCGAGTAAGGGCCCTCTGGATCCAACCTCCCACCCGTGTTTATCGTACCTTGTTACTTCGGCGGGCGCAGGCCCGCTGAAGGGCGACAGGCAGCGTATTAGCTATTAGTAGAGGATCCGAACAGAATGATTATGATGGCGTGGGCAAAAACTACCGACTGTCTTTCGAGCTCCGAAAAGAAAGAAACCAGAATCGCCCAATTTGCGTGCCATTCATGCGTGTGCAGGTTTCCGTGGTGAAGGCCAGAAGGTTTATTTCTCCCTCCCCTTGGCGTCGTTTTGATGCGTCCAAATCTTGTCAGGTACGCCGCGAGAACGACGAGGATATGCGCCTTTCAGGGGGTGCAGTCTATACTTGTGATCCGTGTGCGGCAGATCAAGACTTTGAACCAATTAAAGTAAAGTTCTTTGGCCGACGGCCAAAGAACTTTACTTTAATTGGTTCCTCTCAGCTAGTATTGGAGCCTGCTCGTTGCCCCGCCCCCGGTGTCCAAACTATATTTGAGGAATCAATCCCGCAGTTTTCCAAAGTTCTTAGCTACTTCGAGACCTATCATGGCACCCCAAGAAGCTGAGGTTCTATCAGCGTTAAAGCTTCTTCGTGATACGCCTATTGATATACTCAACACTCATCGTGACCTGGCACTTCGGACCTTAACACAGATTGGACGGGCTATCAACGCCCATTGGATTGAAGATGAAGCCCCGAACAGGGTCAATGTGGGAGTCCATGGCGGACCCTATGGACCCACCAAGCCAGAAGCCCAACGTTCACAGTCAGATACTTTCTCGCAACTCATAGTCTCAAGCACGCCTTCGCAAGAGAGCAATGCTTCAAGCCTACCGGGCCGTGGGCTCTCCAAGTCATCCTCAAAAACTTCTCTGGAAAGCACTACACGCAAACGAAAGCGACAAGCGACCAATGATCCACATTCCGCGGCATTAATCGGAGCTGCGAAAAAGAGGCTTCCTCGAATCCTCGAATTCTGCAAGTCCTATGCCTCTCTTTCCGAGATACTGCAGACCGAGCAGGAGATGCAGTTTGCAGATAAAAGGATTGACCACCTGAAACAAATTGACGGCAATAAAACCCCAACCGAGGAACAGAAGCTTCTGAAAGGATTGAGTCAACTATCTCTCGCCCAGCAATTCACCGACTGGGAGATTGCGCGAGGCTGGAAGCCGAGAGCTGATGTACTTTACGACGAGATCGGGGCCCATCCTCCTAAAGCTGCTGGAAAAATGACTAGATTTGCCAGAGAACACGGCTACCCTGAATCAGACCATAATGTCATGCGAAAGGGGATTCAGCGAGGAACGAACCAACTTCTTTTTCTTAAGTTGCTGAACGACAACTTCACCTCGCCTGACCAAAAAGATACCGCTAAAGGAATCTTAGCCCTTGTCACAATTTTCGAGTATGCTCTATTTCAAGTTCTTTCAGCTTCGGAGTTACCAATGCTCGCAAAATCCTTGCTGCAGGAATGTGACAGACCTGAAGTCATTATTGACAGCCAAAGCGGTCAGAGAAATGTTGTTCTTGCATCAGCACGGTATATTTCACAGTGGTTTGAGAACTTGAGTGGAGACTTTGAAATGATCTCACAAACAATGAAACGGAGGAGGAGAGACACCCGTTCACTCGCACATGTGACATCTTCTCAAACCGGCGATCGGCCTGTGGCTCCGACTTGTGCACGGCCTGCGGAATCCCAGCCTGAGCCAAATGGTGAGCCAGATGGAGTGTCCAACTGCCGACCCAGCCATGATATTCACTCCAGCATGAACTCTCATGAGCTCACAACCTTCTCCACGTTTCCTCGTGCTGAATCAAACCCCCAGAGTCAGACAAATCCTGCATTCATGCAACTTCAACAAATCCCGGAAGAGGTTGGAATTGTGCCAAACCCAAGATCACACGATCTGGCTCAATTCCCTAGAAATACAACCGACGTCAATTGCAGCTTGGCCACTGACTCTGAGTCATGTAACATGTCCCACGAGCTAAGTCAATTCTCCACCAGCCCGTCAAATATCCCAATCCAACAACATCTGTTCGTCCCACGGTCGTGCTCTGCATTTCCCGGTGACATTCGCAATCCAGTTTCGGAAATACGAACAACACAAAATATGGCCTCTCATGAGCTCTCTTCTTTTTCCACTATCCCCGCATGAAGGGCCGTATCTTCACTCGCTAAAGTAGGACAAAGAGCAAACGCAGTTTCGGTTCAATCTTCACTTCATGCTTTGCCTTCATGTATAGTCGTTTCCCTTCCCGAAGAGGCTTTCCCGAGGCGTTCGGACTGTTATCAAGTATTTGGATAGGTATTATAAATGCATCACCTTTTTCGTAGTGGAATGGCGCGTGTTTCGGACCGGGGATTTGTACCAGAGAATACCCCTTTTTTTTTTGTCAGGCGTGTGTTCTAAACTTCAAAGGGCGCGATATACCTTGACAGCCAGACCCAGCTCTTTCAAAAATGGACTCAGCCTCCGGCCTAGCTCGTCCGAGTCATGAATTTCGAAATCATCAGCTTGTTTTTTGAAGGTTGCAAAGGAGGCCCATTGTGCGAATATCTTGCGAGCCGCATCCGCGCGATCAGATAAGTCATCCTCATATAGATGTGGCTTGCCTAATGTTGTTTGCGACATGTCAAAATTTGAACTCCCGCCAGTCTCAACGAATGAGCAACTCTTGTCAGGGCAAAGACGCTTTGAACGGTGAGGACAGTGGGAAAAACAGAGGTGGGGTGAGGTATGGTGGGGTAATCAGAGAGATGTGAGGGAATGAGCACGTGATCGGCGACCACCATTGGGAGCGGCTGCATAAAGCAGGAAGATCCATCCCCATACCGTTCAATGTTCCCGTTGCCGCTGCTAAATTCAAGACGGCCTGAAAATGATTGGACAGTAGCTTACCGCGCAAACCAACGCAGCTAGGTATATCGATCGCAATTGCTGGACATGATACGTAATTACTGGCTGTTATAATATTAGATGTTGAAGAGTCAAGGCTGACACGATTGTCCGGGGTCGAGGCAAGCACAGCTGCAGCTGTAGTGAGTCACACCAACAGCGGCACCAGGCCCGGAGCTTTGATTGCTCCGTGTTTCCTATAGTTCTGTAACTGATTGGTTATGTAAACCGGCATCTAACGGCAGCTCGAGTGTCCTGTGGAGAAAGAGAGCGTGTCAGCAAACATCTTGGCACAAAAAAGCGAAATGGTTGAACAATTGCCGGAATGTGCAGCTTTCGTGTTGAATACCTTTCTTGAGTCTCTCCATCTTGACCACAAGATGATTGCCTGTCCTTCCATAAACAAACCTGGATATAAATAATAATGCACAGTCCACGGACCGCCCTGCCAAGATGGCCGTGCTTTTTCTACCTAGGGCATGCTTCAGCTGCAAATGATGAGGACTTAGCGTCCGAGCTCATTGCCGTACTTTTAGCGTTGATGTAGAAATTAGGGCTAGATCGACGTAGTATGTTCGATGATGGACCGCGAAAGCCCCATCCTTGGTTTTACACAGCGGTTCAATAGGGACCGTAACAATTCCTGGTGCGGCACCTGATCTTGTCCAATGGATCACTATAATTTACCATCACGCCAATCTTATATCATAAATATTACCCGGCATGCTAAGCGCCACTTGTCTTTTCAATACGAATGGGGGCGTCCACAAGCACTACGGCTACATCCCGTAGGTCATCAATCCCCGGTAGATCCGTCCAGCCAATCATTCATTCCCTGGGTCCTATTCGGGTCCGCTTGTTTTGGTAAACTTGGATGCCATTTATGCGCTCATAGTGTGCTGTCGTAAAGGGACGTATGGACGGCCGTATATTTGGTTGCCGGTTCTCGCCCACCTCGATGTTACCGCATAAGAAGCCCCTTAGCAACTCTTTCTCCCCTTCTCCCGTCTTAGTCTCCATCGGAAACAACCTCTTATCTAGTTATTGCCTGCTACAGCTCACCTTCCAATCTACCGTCAGAAGCCTTAGAGTTGGCTTGTCGACCATGTATGCAATGGAGCATCAGACGCCTCAAGACGGACAAATCGTCATCCACGCCGTTCATCCGTTCGTCTCTGTTTCAACCCTTCATCCTGGCGTCACCAGGACTGATAATAGTATATACCTCTCCATGATTTTCTGTTCATAGCCAAAAAGCAAAGCCTGTCAATAAACGTCTTTTCACTTTTGGTCATCTAACTGACAGCTCTAAAAGACGAGCATCAGAATACGTCGGTCATGGTTTACCAGCCTCATCCATTTCCTGTTTCTTCACAAATCGTGTTTAATGGGTGCTTAATTGGACACAGTCATGGTCTCGACACAACGAACTGGACCCTACAAATTTTTGGCACTACACAAGGGAACGCTCTGGAATGTATGTCTACGAGCAGTATCCTCGGATTATATTCATTGCTAACCATAAGGTGTAGATCAGAAGAACAGTACATTGCCAGACATTGCTATTGGAATGCTTTCGGCTTTGGTATACCACAAGACTCACGTCCGTCCCACGACTCTTGAGGGGCTATACCAAGAAGCATTCCAGGCGATCGATTCGGGCAGCCAATCTAAAGTCCTTATCAGATGGATTGACATAACACAGAGCCTGGGGGCGCAGAAAGAGATTGTCAAGGGTAAGCAAGACACGCGTAATCATAAAAGGAGGCTACTCATTTTAAATAGAGGGCAATTGTGATCCTTTCACAATTTTCTTTCGGCAGTATAGTTACCATCGTCGCCAAGCATTTTATCTGAAGTCTCTATCTCTTCCGTTACGGAACAAGGAGATCAATCTTTCGTGGTGGGACCGGGTAATAGTCAAATGGTGTATTGCTGTTCGGAAGCTGGAGACCTGCTATCACTGATTTTCTATTTCCCAGTGAGAGAAATGTGTTCTAAAACAAAAGGAAGCTTGATTCTCGTTATTTCAAACGGATATAAAGAGGCCATATAAACAGCATGGAGTCCATGTTGATTTCCGATTCACTTGGAACTTCGCATAGATAGTGCAGGAATTATTTCCGACGTTGCGGCTTCATTCCTGAGCAGCGACAGCCTCAAATCACAACAAAATGGCCTTTTTCCTCTCTAGCATGCTCGGGCTAGTCCAAACAAAAACCGTTAATAAAAAACACAATTTCAACCTCTTCAAATGCCATTATAAACAGCGAGATACTTATCCAACAGGAAAAGAAAAGAAGGTTAGGTTCGAGTGGCCACATATCGCACCGATCAAACCGCATTCGGCTATTACAACAATTTTGTCCAAGTGCACTACACCTCCCATTTGCCCGTGTACAATACAAGGACGATCGGATTTATAGTGCTATTTAGGGAGTCTCATAATCTTATTATTAGGCTTCTCTTTGATTACTTCAAAGACAGGGTCAGGCCGTGCCCAACATACAACTCGGAGCGGAGAAGCTTCGAGCAAACAAATCTTTGATGTATAATAAATGCATCGAATTAATTTTCAAAAGTACTGTGTGGACCCGCACTGAAAGGAATTTGGTGTTAATGGTGTCGACCAGTCCGCTCGAGAACATAACCACGCGCGAGCCAAGCCGGTGGGGACCGGTCACAGATGTCCAGTAGTAGAATATGACCTAAGGTCTGGTTCTACCAATTTTAGCGTAAGTCTACCCTTGGTCAACTGTCTAGTGGTGTTGCATCGATGGAGGCGATTCAGAAGATGAAAATTGAAGAGAAACATCCGTTCCCACGAAGCCTTTTTACACCTATCATTTGTTGCGCGTCCACAATAAGTCTACGGCCCCTGTTAAACGAATCACCACCGACCAAGCTAGGTTAAGGCTGAGGGCTTTATGTCGATCTGGCTCGTTTGGGACACCTGTTTTAGGAGAGGGTGGTATGGGTTGATGCACTGACCCTATAAGACTGGTTTCTAGCTCCTGTAGAGCGCGAGGCGTCTAGTGTCATGCTCCACGCAAGATTAGAAGCCCGTTATCCTCCAACCAAGGTCATCAGTCATCCATTCCAATAAGTGGTAGCATTTTGATCAGGCAAGCTCAGTCTGCTGCTACAAATTACGAACAGGTACCCCAGATCCCTAAGTTGCACACATTGCATTAAACTAACTCACTATTTGTGGCGACATGTACCCTTGGGAACCCCTTGGGACGGGTCTTCCTTCCACCGAAGCACCAACGAACCACCCCCACGGTCCTTGCGCTCCATCATTTGGCTCGATCTCTGAGCTTGGTTCACCGAGTGGCTTCCATCAAGGCATCCAACACGAGCAACCTAGGAGTTCATCGAGTTTCCGCCAGATTCTACCTGGGCCGCCACCCCCACAACCGCCAGACAACAAGGGCAAAGGCGACCGCAAGCGCAGGATACGCTCGAAGAATAAAACACAGCTGGGCAAGAAGCCAGTCCCGCAAATTCTCCTGGAGGCTGATCAAGCAATATCTCGGGCGAATGACGCGACCAAGGAATCAGCCGATGAAAGGTTCGGATGACTGGACGTTTGCCACTTATTCCATCGCAGTGGCTAACTAAGGATAGTAAAGCAAAGAGATCTTGGGCGCCGCAACTTGTTCAAGCTTCGGTTGACACTTTCCAGCAATGTTTGAAGGATCATGCTCTCCAGACAATGGACGTTTTGCTCGTGATAGTGGAGAACTTACGTGATAACAAGCTGGACGTTGAAACTGTGAAACGATGGGCTAAAGAGATCGGAGATATCGATGCAAAACGTATTCCCGTTGAATCAACAGACATGCTCCAGGTGTTTGATTCCTTCCAAAAGATAAATCGTGTTCTCATAGCATGCCTCAAGGCGTCTGATTCCGCTCGAAGCATTATCCTCAAAGCTCAGGCGCTCGAGTTATTGGATGATATCCAGGCCTCTGCGGAGAAATACCACCTACTCCACAGTGCGAGCGCATGGGTGAACATTGGGAGATGGATGGAAAGGCTCCGCAGAGGCAAAAATATTGGGGAAATGAAATGATCTATTGCTGCTGTTGGAAGCCGTTCAGCATACTCCAGGCTTACTATCTTCCGTAAACAATATGTCAAGTATTATTGGGACCTGTGATTTACTACATCCGGTTAGTTTTGCCGTTCCCGGCCTAGCGCCCTAATACGCTGTTCTATAACCTCTCCTTCATTTCGCACCAACATAAAAGACCCGACCTGCCCTCTCATCCTCCTCTCTCTTTCTTTTCCTCCCTTCAACTCCTCTATCTTGCACTCATCGCCGCCCCCTTTCTTTCACTTTGGCCCCCACCGACTACTGCGCATTGGCTTTCAGCCCGACGCACTGCCCCTTTCATTTCACCGGAGATGCCGCTCGATCCGCCGCTCAGCTCGTTCTCGCTCCTCCCGAGGGATTGGCAGTCGTACAGGGAAATACCACTGGGATGATCCAGCCCGCAGTGGCATCGCGAGACTTCGGGTCTATACTCCTTCCCAAGGGAGTGACTCTGCTCCATGTTGCAAAGCTATCTACGCCTTCCTCTGCGGGCGAGCCTTGTTCGTCTCTGGTTGCCCCGGTTGCCCCGGCCTGCTTCACATCTGCAAGGTGCCGGTATACCCTCTACGCCGCATACCCCCCTCCTTTCGCTCATCTGAGGTTACATTGCACAGCCCACGATGTAACGGGGCAGCTCTCGGTTGCCTGGTCGCGAATGCTGTGGCGCCCAGTTTTCGTCATTTTCGGTCTCCAGTTCATCTACACCCAGTCAATGAATAGTCGGAAGCACAGCTTGGTAGTATGGTCCAATAACAAATATGGCGCACACGCCACCGACCTCGGTCGATCCTGCATCGTGCGACCCGTGCCCGGATTGCGACTGCGAAACCATACTATTATCCCTGCGTCACATATCGAATGGCGAACGGGCTGATTGTTAATGTGGGCATGCATCATAACGGTCATCGGCGAGGGTAGCGGGAATTGTTGCCGATTAACTACAGCTAGTGGTTGTAGATTGTGAGGGGCTTTGAAGCCGGGTTGGCAGGCGACCAGATGATTCTGTCGGTCATCATATTAACGCTAATCACCTTACGGCTCCCCCTTGCGATCTGGAATAAGACTGACAAACTCGGGACTTGGCTACCTTGGGCGGCGCTTAGGCAGTACGTATCAATATTCTTTCCAGTTCAGGACTCAAGAGTTAAAATAGTGAAAAGAACAAAAGAAAGGCAAAAAGGCGAGGGGCTAGCAACTTAATTTTACTATCGTGCCCTTGAGGTAGACGGCTGGCTGGCAAACTTGCATTTGAACCTTTTGAGCTCTTCTTGTTGCCGCCGAAGTTCACACAACCCTTCATGGAAAGCCGGGCAATCACTGAAGACTGCCCTTCCTGCGACAATTTTTGGCTCCTCGTTGACGGGCATGAACGTAATGCGGGGGAACAAGCACCAAGCTTGCACTTAATTACGTCCTTTCTCAGTGTCGCCCTCCACACCATCAAGCTCGGGGCAGGGCTCTGAAACCCAGCCTGGACCACACAACTCTGGGGGGGGGGTTGTATCGAATTCAATGATGCAGCTGCCCCTCTTTGCTTTGTTCCACAAACGCAGACATTCTATGAGCAGACGCCCTAGGTCGCGCTCAAAATTTGTCTGTTTCTGCTGGGATACAAGGACACGAAGAACTTCAGAAATGCGCTGAGTTTTTAGACGCCAGAGCTGGTCATTAACGGTGTCGTCTTTGATAAATTGAGGAGAAACGACCTCAAGGCCTTGGAAGGTGAGATACCGCCACAAGCTTTCCTTTCTGCGATCTTGGCGAGCAAGTGCCTCTGAAATCTGGACGAAAGTGGAAGTTTGGTCTGGAGATAGGGGCAATATCGATCCGCCAAAGGCTGCCAAAGAGAAGCACATATAGCATTTGAGATGACCGATTCTGCTGCACGGACTCGAAGGTACTTCGATACATTGGAAGTGGTCAAAGGGACATTGTGGAATATTCGATCACTGTTACAAAGAATACTTTGGCAATGATCGATATCCTGTTAAATGTAAGATAGACTATGCAGGTTTACTAGATGAATGCTATTTAGGAAATATAACTGTTGTGAATATTCTCTCCTGTCTAGGTTTGTAATGGCGGGGCCTCGTATAAATGGGAAGAGATCTCGTGATCGTCGGATGAATAATGATCCGTAATGCATCCCCAGCGAGGTCTTCACCCGAACCCCAATGTTTTGGTTAGGCAGTCAATATGTCGTCCTGTCTTGAAATAGCGGCAGTATAGCCGCGTCCACAGCAACCTCAATCTCCTCACTTCATGACAGACAGAACGGGTGAATGCCATTCCTAGTGGGCTCTTTCAATGGACGATTATCAGAGCCTCGTCGTGACCCAATTCTTCGAATCACTGCCAAATCTCTCCCAGGCATCGTGTCACTAGTTCGCCTTGCACCACGTTGCCCCAATTCTTCATCCCAACCCTACCGGCAAGGTAGATATCCAACCCAGCCCTTTCCAGGGAAGCATGAGCTATACCATTATATTACATACTCATTTCACGGACGCAAATCATCGCATTGCCGTCCAGTTCCGAAGCGACAAGCAAGACCTTTTCGGAGTCACCGAAGCTAGCGACATTCATGGACCTATTGTACCTCTGGTAACATACCAGGGCATGTTACGGATCTCAAATAGCTGCGGCCCCCGCGCTTCTTTGAGGTCCGTAACATAGTAGTGATTCTTAGGTATTATCCCTACGCTATCGCTATAAGATATTAGTCGTTTATCCTCTAGTTTCCGTACTAGAGTCCCGTGTATTCTAGTTTCTAGTTAGGCTCCTTTTCCTAATATAGTAGCTTTAGCTCTAGGCTATAGTTAAGCTTTCCTTAGTAGTAGATTATATAGTCGTAGTCATAATATCTAATTATAGCTCTAAGACTATAGTCGGGGTATCGTATATATCCTTAATATAAGTATCGTAAACCTTGGCGATTTTTTCGCGTATCGCTTAAGTTCTATTTATAATTTCCTAGAGATTATTACCAAGACGTCGACTTTCGAATATCTTAGGGTCTTTATAAGGCTATTTAGGTATAGTTATTTATAGAAGCGTAGGTAGAGTTTTTAGGATCTCTAGCGTTCCTAGTACTTTAATTAGTATTTCTAGGATCGTTTTGCTTATATTTTAGAAATTATCTGATAATTCCTAGGAGTCGATAGTATTCTAGGGACTATACTAGGTCTATTCTTAACTCTTAATATCTTCTTCCTAATCGATCTCTAGGAATTCTTCTATCGCGTACTCTACGC
Source organism: Penicillium sp. PF2412A (assembly GCA_023626555.1). Lineage (NCBI taxonomy): Eukaryota > Fungi > Ascomycota > Eurotiomycetes > Eurotiales > Aspergillaceae > Penicillium > Penicillium sp. PF2412A. The sequence continues at coordinate 26,246 of JAMAHA010000089.1, read as the reverse complement.
TATTTAGGCTACGGTATCCGATATTATCTATAAAGGTATCTATAGTTTTTCCCTTTATAATTCTTTATATAACTTCTACTTAGTCTTAAAGGGCTAATTAAATCTCGTCTTAATTTAGGGCCTCCTAGGATACTGTTAGGACTACCGGTCTAGTCCTGTGGAGGTTCGGATCAGAGTGAAGGTCCCAAGGTGACCCCAGGTATGTGATTCAGACTAATCGCTGGGGAACTAAGGTGGCTGCTCCTGTGAGCAGTAGTTAGGGCTCGTGGGTACGGCGGGACATAACTACATCTTGCGCAAGAGTACTACGGCGGCCTATAGGCCCCATGTGTGCGGCTGGGTCGTAACAGAGATCTAGTCCTCTTTAGGGCTATCTTCTATATACTCCTCCTAAGTAGCTTATAGTTATCAGGGTCGAACTTCGTCGTTCTAGATCGCCTATAACTACTATAGCTTTAGCTTATCTACCTAGCGTACTTATTTTGCGTTATTATACTTTCCGGTGGTAAACCATGTGCCATGGCCTTCGGATATGGTCTTGGCTGAAGGATTCTGAGCGATTCTATCACGAAGTTCTAGAGGATTCCATGCGTAAGGGATCGACACTCTTAAGGACCGCGGCTACCCCTGTCCTTTCTTCTTTCTTTCCTCAAGATTGTTGTAGACAGCATGTCGGCCTAGCTAGATTGAATATAAGTCTCGCTACAGCCCTTCACAAGTTTTTACTATAAGTCTTGCATTTAGGGGTATTCATAGGCTATAATACTACCAATAAGAAATCAAGTGATCTAATTATAGAACTAGAAAATTTAGCCTAGCCAAGTATTAGCTTTATAAGCTATTCTATACTAGGTGTAGGTAGACCTTGCAATTACTCGCGGCGAGCCGGCTTTTTGGACTCGACTCGTACGGTATTGTAAAATCGAGCCGGTAATTTATTATCATATATAGCGAGCCAGAAAAACTCGCGGTTCGATCGGCTCGATTACTAGTGTATTGCCGTCGTACGGCTCGCGAGCCAGACTTTCTGACTCGAACTCGCGAGTAATTGCAAGGCCTAATTCGTACTAGATAATCTAGCGTAAAACTCGATTATCTTAAACTTAGACTATTCGATATCGAAGAAAAATTAGGACTATTTAATTATCGCTTAAAACTACTAGATAGTATACGATATATCTATATAATTTTTTAACCTTACTATTAGAAAAAGCACCTAAAATCGCTAAAATCGCTACTAATATTAAAATCGAGGAAGAAACGGAAGACGAGTATAAGTTTAAGATAATCCTAGTAATAAATAAAGTTAATAGAAAATCTTACTACCTCGTAAACTAGAAAGGATGCGATATCTTAGAAAATGCTTAGGAACCTATTAAGAATCTAAGGAGCTACTACTAGCTAGTTTAATAGTTTTACTAGCGAGAGAATCTAGTAATAGAGAGACGTCTAGGTCGACCTAGGAGAACGACGGTTTATTCAATAACTAAGCTAGAGTAGGATCCTCTCATATCGCTATAAGAATCTAGCCGTCAGCTATAGTAGATTAAGAAATACTAGTCGCGGTATAGGCGCTCTCTACTTTACGCTCTTTTTATTTAGACTCGAGGCGCTTACGCCTTATATACTCGAGCTTTTCTTTTTTACGACGCTCCAACTCCTCTAATTCGGTAATCTCTATATAATCACGAGTGATAAAGTTACCCGTACGACTCTCTAATAAACAGGTTTATTTCTTAAGGCGAAGGAGCTTAGCTAAGGCTACCTCCTTCTCTTCCTATAAGATCTAGTAGGCCTTTATTAAATAGCGCTATTCGGTATCGGAAAAGGTTAGCTTCGATATCGTATACTTAGAATCACTGGTATAAATATACTTGCTATAACGATTAGAATTATTAGATCGAAAATAGATCTTATAAAGGCGTATATAGCGATCGCAGGGAAGGATAGACTAATAACCCTCCTTAATACGCTACTATAAACGATTCTTCTTAATAGACGCCTTCGAAGATATAGTTAGTACTACTAGGAATAAGAAATAAAGGAAAATAAATAAGGCACGAGTTATAGGACGGACACGCTATTTAAAGAACCTTTAAGGATAAAGGTTTACGAAAGGAGGGGATAATATTACGAAGTTATTAGGCGTAATACGCTAATATAGGGGATAAGGATACTAATACCTAATTAACTTAGATTAGTTAGCAGGGAAGGATTAGACAAACGTTACGAAGAGAGATTATTACGTTATAAGGATTGGAAGTCACGTGGTCTATATTATAGCTAGGATATAGTTCACAGATAACGAAAGTATTATAAGATTATAGCCCCGCTATAATAAGGTTATACCTAGGATATGACCCGACTATATCTCGGACTACGGAGGACTAGATATATAAGGATACTTATTTCGTACTATATATTTAGTTCTTCGCGATTAATCTTATACTGTTACTTAGTTACTACTAGTAATACTGTTAGGGGGTCTGTATCGCAGGACAGAGAGCCTGTTGGCTGGGCAGAGACCCCAAGTCTATGGGGTCTGATTTCAAAGACTGAATCTTGGGGTTTGGTAGGGTCCACTAGTTCCCACAATATATACATGGAGGTTCCGCGTACCGAGTCCCCATAGCCCCACATGGAGCCCTTGGGGTTGTTACCCTAAGGCGACGCGGGGTCGATTCGACCGTGAATCATCTTGAGTCACCACGTATGACTTGCGCCGTGACAAATACTTTGTACTTTATAGTTCACCTTCAAGATAACCTAACCTATAAGTAGGGGAGCTTACTAAGTATCTTATACTAAGTAACTAACTTACTTAGCGCGCACTACTAGCACGTTCTATAAGATACTTAATAAGACCCCAGTCCGTATAAGGCTTAGCATAGTAACGGTACGTTTGCGAGATACTCTTAGAATCCGTAGTAGAACTAGGCAAATATAACCCTTAGTTAGCTCTACTTACAGTGACTGGTAGGCACCGCGTTATAAACTCCTCCTATATAGATATCTTAGCGCTATATAAGCCTTCGATCTACTACTTATATATTCGCTAGGCTATTAAGGTCCTACTAGTTAAGGCTCTATAGGTATAGATAATTCTAAGTAAGTCTAGGATAATCGCTCTAGAGAGCTAAGTTATCTTCTTGAAGAATTAGTTATAGTCGCGAATAAACTTCTCTATATCTTCGTCCTTAATTATACTATTATATTCCTTAATAGTATAGATCTTTTTAAGAAGTATATTCCTGATCGCGATCTTACCTAGAGGGTTAGAGAGCGGCTGATAGATTAGTATAAATTCCGAGATTATAGGGGTCTTAGCTTAATATAGGATAATCGTAGCTAGGAGGGACCTATAGTCCTTGGGTAGTAGCCTTCGTAGTACTAATCTAGACGAATAGGTTATTAGCGGTTTAGATAGCCTAGTAGAACCCGCTAGCTATTTCTAGTAGAAGACTACTAAGAGCTATAAGAATCTTAGGTAGTATAGGATAATAAGGTTAGCCTAGTATAGGCCTTATAATATTATAGGCATAGCTAGTATCTTCTTTATTATCCCCTGTTAGTTCTATTATTTCCTTTAATTAAGAAGGGTCTCTTAAGATCGTCTTTATAGCTTTTATTCTAATAGAGATATTACTTTTCTTACTAGGATAAGCGGCGATCCTAAGAACTTCGTCTTTCTTACTATATTAAGTAATAGATTTTTACTAAGGTATCTCTTTAGAGAAAAGTCCTAGTATTACTAATTAGAAGGATATCCTAAGTCCGTAAGAGTTAATATTCTCAGGCGTTCTATAATTTAGAAGTAAAATTTTGTATATAACTACGGTAGATTAGATATAATCGTACAAGAGTAAGTCCTTAGAGTCCTCCTAGTCTTAGGAATTTAATCTTTGTCTAGGGTAGGGAAATTCTATATAAGACCTATCATTCCCTAAATTCCTTCTTCTTATAGATATCTATTAGGCGTAATATAACCTCGAGATCTTCGGAGGTCTTATAATCTAGATCAAGGATATCTTTTCCTAAGCTAGGGCGTCCCTAATAGGTATATATCAGCCTAGTAAAGGACTATAGAAGGCTCCTATAAAAAGGGTTTGCTACTAGATATAATCTAAAAAGGGAGTAAAAGAGTATCCTATTACAAGTATAGGAGAGATATAGACTATGTATATAGAAAAGTAGGGTTATATATCTAGTCGTGACCGATCAGGAGTACCTATAGACCCGGAGGGTAGCCTATAGGGTGGCTCTAGGATTATATTAGGATTAGTTAGTATACTTATTATCCGGCCTTTTCTACAATTTAGAATAGTCCTATATAATAGTTGTTAATCTTTCTTACTAGGTACCTCTATATAATATTCTTATTCCCTAGTAGGACCTAGTCGCCTACTTAGAAGTTTTTATATATGTACTTCTTATCTATATTACGCTTTATAATTTCCTTTACATATTTTAGACGTATATATAAGTATTCTTATATTATAACTATCTTATTTACGCGTATAGCTATATCTCCTACTTCCTATTCCTACTCCTATATCAAGACTAAGAGTCGTAGGTCTAGCCTTATATCTATAAGTATATATATATAGTGTAGTGGGGGATTCGGTTGCATGTACTTAAAGGCGGAAATTCAGTAGTAGGAGATGCCTGAGAGCCTTACCGTCGAGGAAGGTTATCTAGGACCCAGCTTGCGGGATCCGGCATCATCATCATACTTGATCAACAGTTTGGACGGAGGATTCAGGACAGTCTTTACAGTCGGATCCCTTACACTTGCAATGTCACATTCCTTTTGATTCCTGCCTTTGGTACCTGATATCGGATCTCACGATTACCTTGGAGGATTCCAGGACTTGCACGCTTGTGGGTTTGGTTTGGTTCCTCTATGACTCGACCTGACTGGTGAGATCAGACCGCCTTGAGCATTCCCCTCTTCAATATATAATTTCTATAATTAGTACTAGCTTATTTAGGATATATACTTTCTTGCTCTTCCTAAGTAGGTTATTCTTTAGAGAGATACTCTATAAATCTTTTATTACCTAGTCTTCTCTTTTAAGCTCCTATCTCTTCTTAACTAAATCTATATCCTATATTTAGGCTAGATAAATTAGTTTAGTAAGAGATATAGGGAGTATCTATATTATAGATTATTCTCCTATAGCTCTTATAGTTATAGCTTATTAGCTAATTATTATCTTATATCCTTCTATCTCTATCTCTCCTTTGAATAGTATATTTAGCGTAAATATTACTTTAAGAAGATCCTATATTTCTCTTCATTATAAGATATATTACTCTAGTTACACTATAAGATCTCTTGTTACGGGCCTCAAAGAAGCGCGGGGGCCGCAGTTATTTGAGTGACGATCGTGAGCCAATCATTCTACGGACACTTAGTGATTGACCTACTTGGCGCGCACTTCTGGCACGCCTTGCAAGACATTCGACAGGATCCAACCCGCAGTAAGGCTTTGCGAAGCAACGGTACGATTGAGAGACCAGGTCTTGAGATTGGAAGGTAGGATAGCAGGCAAGTATCGGCCCAGGACGTTCTAACTCGCAGTGACCAGTCGGCACCGCGTAACATCTTTAAGGCGGTCTTTACTATATATGTCTTCTATATTTTCTGACTTATAGTCTAGCCTCCTATTTAGTATATCTACTAGATTTTATAATCCTATATAGAAGATAATAATAAAGTTATATCGCGCTAAATATTCTATCTAGTATACTTATTTCTAGGAGAGCTCCTTAGTACTTATAAATTTTATAAGATTTATATAGTCTATTTTTACTATAATTTAGTACGCGCTATCCTCTAAATAGTATTATTATCTCTTAAAGTATTCTATAATAGCTAGTATTTCCTAGTCGCCTACTTCGTATTTTATTTATATAAGAGTTATCTTCTTTGAGTAGAACGTAGTTAGCTTCTATATTTCTAAGTCTTATTTCTATAAGTAGATCTCTCTATATATATATCCTAATATATCCAAATTAATTATATTTTAGAGGTTAGGATCGAAATAGGCGAGTATAAGTATATAAAGGAAACGCGTCTGAACTTTCTAAAACGTCTTTTATATATTTTTAGTTACTTTAAAGTCCTACTTTCGCTTATTTCTTCTCTTTTACCACGCGTCTAGCTCCTAGACTAGATCTATAAGAGATCTAGTAATCTTTAAGTATAATTTAATAAACTAGCGATAGAAGTTTATAAATCCTAGAAACTATTAGATATCGAAGATATACTCTAGTTCTAGCTAGTCGCGAATAGTAGTAACTCTTATATTATCTATCACGACTCCTTTATTATTTATAATAAACCTAAGGAATTTAACTTATGTAGTATAGAAGAGATATTTCTCTAGTCTAGGATATTTACTAGACGGAAAGGTATTATATAATACTCGAAATATCTATAGCGTATACGAAATATAGTCTTCTATTTATCTCTCTTCCTAATATAAATATAGTAGTATATATCTTATAGATCTATTTTAGTATAGATTCTTATACCCATAAGTAACGCGAGTAACTCGCTAATTAAGAGAAGTATATATTAATTTTTTACTATAATTATATTACGGCCTCTATAGTCTATATATAGATAGAGCTTTCTATTCTTCTTTAGTATAAAAAGTACTAGCGCTTCTCTCTTACTCTTACTATGCTATATCTATTCCTTTACTAGACTATCTATAATATAGTTCTTTAGAACTTCTAATTCTATAACTAATAGTAGATAGAGAGGCTTAAATAGTAACACTCTCATAGGAATTAGATTAATGGCGTAATTATATTATAAGTATTTTATAAGTATTAATATATTTTTTATATTAAATATATCTATATATTTCTTATAGTCTAGAGATATTACTAGATTTAGAAGTTCTATTATCGCTTCTAGTATAAGGATATACTCCTCTTCTACTCTTCTAGCTATAGCTATATCTATATCTTATAGTATAAACTATAGTTCGCTATATATTAAGCTTAGCTATTATAGCTCTTTCTCGAACTCTTCTATAGTAACCACTTCTAATTCTGGTAGTATCTTATTCTTATAAGACTACCTATACTATACCTAGTTAATATCTAGGTTTACAATCTAGAGCTAGTTATATCTACTCACTTATACTACTATTTTAGCTTTATACGAGTCCTAGTACTATCTATAAGTTAAAGGAGTATCTCCTAGCTACTATATAACTAAATGTTATACCTATTAACTATTTCGATTTTATAGGATACTCTCTATATATCTTATAGGTACTACTTATCTAAATCTAGCTAATAAAGCTTCTACTCGCTCTACTATTAACTAGCACTTATACTACTCCTATTAGAGTATCTTCTATATCTCATATAAGCGCCTTATATACTAGTATAGTCTAGGAAGTCTCCTAGCTACTCTTCTTTTCTAGTATTATATCCAATACTATAGAAGCTTATAGTAGAGGATTATCTATTTTTGACTCGCTCTTCGTCTTTATCTAGTAATCTCTTATAATATATCTATATTTCTTATAGAAATAATATATTATAAGATCGCTTCCTTCGAACTTACGCTTCTCTACCCCGCCTATCTAGTGAGGCGTTCTATTATTAGTATTTCTATTTCTAGTATACTATAGTCTCTATATATCGCTATTCTATTTCTACTTCTCTTCCTACGATTTCTATAGATAGGGTCTCGCTTCTTCCTATAACCTCTATAGATAAGATTTTACAATTAGTTCTCTTTTTCTATTATCGCATTTCTTATTCCTAAGTACTACTTATCTTATTAGTATTTGTTACTCTACTATATTATAGTATTTTATCTAGTTATTCTAGATATTAGTTATAGATTTAGGAAACCTATAGCCTTCTAATTCGATCTCTTACAGGATTCCTATATATAGGCGCTATACTCGCTCTTACTTTATAGGCTAGTTCTTAAGAGTATTATAGAGAAATATTAAATGGTTCGCGTAATTATTTACGTTCTATATCCCCTTCTAGATATAGCGCTACTAGTTACTTGTTATATCTTGCTAGAGTTTTATAGGATCTATAACCTATAAGAGCGCCTATTCTTCGAATAGCGCCTGTATTATATTAAGAATTAGGTTATTCTTATATTGTTATATCTAGTTATTATTTTTTACTCCTAATAGGAATTCCGAGACTTATATGGCTTTTATGTAATCCGTTAAGTACTATTTAGGATAGCGGTCCTAGAATACATTACTTACTATCTTAAATACGTTCTGTCTATTGGTACTATAGCCCTTATATAGCTTAATATTTAATAGGGCTCTTAGCTCTTACTTGTTTCTTATAAGTTCTTAGAGTTAGAGCTACGTATCTATAAGCTCCTAGGAGAGAGGATCTTTACTAGTACTACTACTCGCTATAATTTATATATAAGTAGTACTACTAAGTTCCCTCTTAGTATATTTAGCGCTTCTAGTTCTATAGCCTATATCTCTATCTCTAGGATTACTACTATATAATTATAATTATATAGCTTCTATAATAGCTCTACCTTTTTTCTTACAAAGTTAATCTACTACTCTAGGACTTCTAGCTCTCTCTCTTATACTCGTTCCTCTTTATATTTAGGATTTTTATCTCCTCCTATAATATTAGGAAGGGCCTATAGAGGGTCTATTAAAGGGGTTCCTATTATATTTCCTATAGGATCTATAGTCTCCTATATCTCTATATATAGTCCTAGTTCTAGGTCTTATAGGAGGTAGCTAGTCGAGCTATAGGTATTTAGGGATTTCTTTTCTAGTTCTAATAGTCTAATTTAGTAATTTTCAGGCGATTAGAATATTAGGACTACTAGTCTAGTCTTATAGAGGTTCGGATTAGAGTAAAGGTCCTAAGGTAGCCCTAGGTATATAATTTAGACTAATCGCTAACGAACTAAGGTAGCTACTCCTATAAGTAGTAGTTAGGGCCTACGGGTATAGCAAGATATAACTATATCTTGCGCAAGAGTACTATAGCGGCCTATAGGCTCTATATACATAGTATAGCTAGGTTATAATACTTATATTCTATATATTATAGAGATACTCTAGTAGGTTTATAGGGAAGAATTACCTAGGTAAAATCTAATATAGATAGAAGACTAGACTAATTCGCGAATTTATTAATAAAGGCCCTTAGTTATTAGGATAGGAACTAGATTATATTCTGAGATTATCTATCTATTTAAGAGTAATATAGGATAGATAGCTTTTATTTAATTCCTAGTAAGCTATATAATAAGCTCTAGAATATTATAATAAATTATAGATCGCGATCTAAGATAATAGAGTTAGGTAATCAATCCTATCTAGTAATAATTATAGCCTAGCTAGGTTACTAGTAGTAATCTCCTTATAGTAAGATATGTATACTATTCTTCTTATTAGTTAGTAGATAATTATTAGGGCGTTATTAAACTTATAATAGTCTACTAAGCATCTCCGCTACTGAACATCAACCTCTAAGTACATGCAACCGGATCCCCCACTTCAATAGATAACTTTAAATCTAAAAAGATTAGATTAGTCTAAGAGCTAGATCTAGAAAGGTATCTAGAAAAGTCCTATTTTTAGTAATAAGTGATTCTTAAATTCTTCAGTAGATATATTTCTAAAAAATTTCTAAAAAATAATAGCGACTTCTTATTTATTTAGAATATCTTAATTAGAGCAGATTGATATTATACTAAGAGTCTATAGAAAGATATATGGATAGAGTGTAGGAGATATTAAGTTTAAAGAGAAGGTAGAAAATAAGTTAGCTATCTTATTAAAAAAAGACTAAAAAGGATAGAAGAAGTATTAGATTAAAACTCTTTTTAATAGTATCTAGTACTAGAGAACTATATTAAAAATCTAATTTTTATTACATCTCTACAGAAATTATAGTAGTAATTTATCTATTCAATAGTAGCTATCTATAGATATTAGTATTCTAAGACTTTTAAACAGATAGGTAAAGAATATCTTTTTGCTAATTTGTTTATTAATTTGTCTATTAAGTAATTTATTTATAAATTCAAGTCTTTTTATTTAAAATTAGAGAAAAAGAACTAAAGCTTCTGCTTGTCTTTTAGTTTCTTACTCTCTTCTTTTGAATCAATATATATCTAGCCCCTCCTTACTTCTAAAAAATATACACTATCGGCTTATTGAAGATTAAAATTATATCTAAACTCAAGCTATTCATTATAAATAAATATTGATAGATTGTTACAGCTTAGAAAAGATTTATCTTACTTGATTATTCTTTAGATCTTCTTAGAATAGTAAAATTTTAGTTCTTTCTAGTAGAGTATAGCCTATATAGTTTAGAATACCTAGATTATTAATATTAGTCTTCAAAAAGCGAGATCTATCAACTAGACTTAAGAGTATATGTCTATTTAGTTTCTCTAGTATATATAAACTAAAAGGATATATACTAAGAACTTGATAGAATCCAAATTATTTTATCTTGTACTTCTATATAATCTTGTTATAGACTAGGACTTAGTTACAAGGCTTAAATCTATTTTTATAACTTAAATGTCTTATTTACGATTTATCTAGATAGCGTACGCTAGTAATAGCTTATTAGTTTTTATATATATATTACTAATATTTCTTAGCTCATCAACTTATTTAAAGGCTAGATATCTTAGGATAAACTATCTATGTATAATTTTAGATAAATACTATATGTTAGATAGAAGAGGTTAAATTCATAACTATAATATCCTAAGAAAAGTTCTTATATAACTAGCCCTATCTATAATTACCCTAATAACTATCCTATATGTTTTTCCTTCTTATATCTCTCCTAACTACCTAACCAAGATATAATTTAGCCTAGATTATAGGCTAGGGGCTAAATTATTAGCTAAACAGTAAGCTACTATTATTTATACCCTAGAAAATAGGCTTTCTATCTAGGCTAAGCTATCCCGCGAATTTAGTCACTACTATAATACTATCGCTAATACCCATGAATACTAGCAGGAACGCAAGAATATGAATCGAGGCCCTAATTAGATAGACCCCCTAGATTGAATATCTGCCTTCGCTATCTTGTTAGAATTAAGGCCCGCTGGTTTCCTCTTTAGAGCTATAGGGCCCTATCTAGAAAGATTACAGAAGTACTACTAACGGTTACTGTTTATAGCGTTTTAAAGATATCAGGGATCGTATAGCGCTAGGCGAATTAAAGGATTTCTATTAGAAGGGCTCTTGCGTTTAAACGAAAGGCTTTACCTAGAGTTATCGTACCGAATTCTTTATAGATGCGGTACGAAATTGGATCCTTTCTAATAAGTATTCTATTTGATAAACTTCTAATACGAGGCCTTAGTAGTATTAGCGATTATAATCTAAGGCCTATTAGAGTAATCTTATAAGTCCCAAGGTTTATATTAAAAATATATCGTAGATAGTATAGGCTATGATCTAGCTTAGGGGCTATTTAAATTTAGTGGTTAGGAACGGGATTCTTCCACTCATCAAGGCGGATCTTCGCGCTATAGCTATGTTAATATACTCGAAAAGGGTTTAGTTCCGATCTATAAACCTAGAATAATATTTTAGTAAGATAAGGCGCGAATTTATATAGCGAAGGACGTGAAGGGCTGAAGCAAGGCTTAATTCGACCTAACCAGCCCAACAAGCTGTTTACAAAAAGCTTAAGGAGGGGAAGTTCATCCCGCGCGTTTTCCGCATTAACATGCCAAGGTCTCGTGATACACGTAACTTATATCGGGCACTGGCCCGTGACACTATTAGTTTATATAAACCGAGTAGAAGTATAAGACTAATATAGATTTAGGAGAAATAGTATATTAATACTACTTGCCTTCTATCTTTAATTAGGAGGATATAATCTATAAATTAGTATTTCTTATAAGATTGTAATTAATTTTAGACTAAGAAAATAATCAGAACTACGAAATTTCCTAAAATCCTAGTATATTAATACAGTTTCTATTTCTATATATAATCTATAGATAAATAGGGTAATTGAAAGAGTAATATAAAATTTAAACAATATATTATTAAAAATAACAAATACATATAAGTCTACTAATAGCATTAATCTAAGTTCGTCTTAAAAATTACTTATTATAATCCTATTTTATAGAGCTATATTATATATTGTAGTGGGGGATTCGGTTGCATGTACTTAAAGGTGGATGCTTGGTAGTGAGAGATGCCTGATAACCTGACCGCCTAGGGAGGTTATCTAAGATCTAGGCTACGGGATCTTTAGGATCATCATCATCACGCTGGATCAACAGTTTGAAAAGAGGGTTCAGGACGGTCTTTACAGTCAGATTCCTTACACTTGAAATGTCACACTCTTTTTGATTCCTGCCCTTTGTTCCTGATATCGAACTACGCGATCGCCTTGGAGGATTCCGGGACTTGCTTGCTTGTGGTTTTGGTTTGGTTCTTCTATGACTCGACCTGTCTGGTGAGATCAGACTGCCTTGAGCATTCCCATCTTCAATATCTATATCAATATCTTTCCTTTTAGGTTTATCTATAACTAAGATATAGTACTACTAGTAGAATGAGATATTCCTACTTCGATAATCCTATTCTAAAATAAAGTCAAGATATATATAGATCTAATTCTGATATACGCTAAATAAATTAAAAGGCGAGACTATGATATCTCTAATTTAATAACATAGCTATAAAGATGAAGAGCTTAGAGCAAAGAATATTATAACTCGCGCTAAAATTTATAACTTATATCCCTAAAAGAAAAATATTTAGTCTTTATCTATAATGCTAGGTTAGAAGATAATATAGTATCTAAAAATAAGCTCTAATTTCGATAGATAGAATCTTATAGGATTAAATAAGATTTCAGAAATAATATATATATATATATAATTAAAGAGTTAGATAGAACCCTATACTAGTAGATAAATAAAGTAAGTGCTAGTATTAATAGAAGTAGCTTAAAAGGATTCTATTACTAAGCCCTTTAGAATAAAAATAAGATAGCTAAGAATAAAAGAATAGAAGCTAAAAATATATGTTTATCTACTATATAAAGATATAGATATAGGGGACTACTAGGATAGATAGTAGGCTAAGTCAGCTTTAAGATCTAATTTTCTTTATTGAGATAATGATTTACTAATTAGTCTATTTTAATTTATGAAAAGCTTTTTTCAAGAATTATATAGTATTTCGGAAGGTTTTTTTTAGAATAATTTAATTTTTTTAATACAGTAAATAAGAAGAAGATATATATAAATATGTTAGGCCTTATTTAATAACTATTTCGGAATATGTGAGAAACATCAGAAGAAATTACTTATTATGAATAGTAAGAATTTTTTGGTAAAGAAGACTTCTAGGAAATTAGGAAATCTCTAAGAAAAGATTAAATATAGCTATTATCACTAGGAGCTATTAACTTCATCTATAGAAAATATTAATACTTATAACTTTACTAATCTTCGAAATCCTCTTACTAACTCTAGTCTTCTTCTATAGAAGAAATCTATACTATTGAGATATCTCCTAAATAAATTTAATCTTAGTTTCTAATATATCTTAGCGAACTAAAAATATTCAAAATATATAGCTACTATAATAATTTCGATATTAAAAAATAATACTAAAGCAATTACTTTATCTAGTTAAATTATTAAAAAATTATATGTATTATCTATGGAATAGGCCTATAAGCCTACTAGGAGTTATCTGGATAGGGTCTATAAAAAATAATAGGAATTCCTAGACTAAGTTACTCTTAAACTCTATATTTTCTATAAAGAATAATAAATTTTAGAAAGGCTATGAAATCTAAAGAATATCTCGAGCCTAGTTAGATAGATAGTGAGTAAGAAAGTAATTTACTATTATAAATTAGATTAAAAAGATATTTAGTAGATAATATATAATATAATATAAGTTTAGAATAGAGATATATAAAAGATTATAATTGGAGCTAAGATAAAAGCGTTTACTAAAGAAATTAGTAAACTAGTTCGAATTAGGATCCCTTTTAGGGGAATGTAGCTTGAGGACAATAATGTAATCCTTTAATATCTAGAATAGCTTATATAGTTAAAAACTTTATCGCGTAAAAACACTAATATAAAGAAAGTTTAATGTCATGTATTAATTACTGGATTTAACTAAGCTAACTATAGAATAGCTTATAAGATACTATCTCTTAATTAATAAGAATAGATTTATATATAAATTCTAGCCATTATTAGTATAAATCTTAGGTAAATCTAAAAGCGATAATAATTATAATAGGTCTCTAGGAAATAGATTAGAATAAGCATTATAAAATTTATCTTTATATAGTAAGAGGAAGTTTTCCTCTATAGAAGAAAATCTTTAGTTATCCTAAGTATAGCTAGAAAATAAAAGAATTATAAAATACAAATAGAGCCCTGCAGGCGACCACGGACAATATTGAGGTTCTTGGACATCTTCTTGTAGTTGATGTAGTTGCCCTTCTCGTGGATGGTCATCTCGACCTTCTTGTCCAGGACATCATTGTTCACGGTAGCGAAGGCCCGGGTTCCGCTGAGCTATAGATTTGGGAGATCCCGAGGTTAGTCTATGTCATCCCTGCATCTTGTCGTCATGCCACGTTGTGCTCCCCCGGCAACTATGGCGGGGAGACTCCACGGTCAATGACAGTGAACGGAGAACTTCTGCTTACAAGGCGGAACTTGGGATTGAGGGTACCAGGCACGGTCATGGCGACGACAATTTCGGGGGAGGCGACGAAGGCATGGGTAGCAGGGTTGGCGTCGTTACGGCCAGTGAAGTTACGGTTGTAAGAAGAGATGAAATTTTAAAAAAGAAAGATAATTTACTAGATAGTCTAATATCTAAGAAATCTCTCAAAAGTACAAAGATAATATCTTCTAAAAAGATACTGTAAATATAGAATTAAACTCTTAAGGCTAGCTTAGTTAATTCTAAAGACTAACTTATATACTAATAGTAAATACGAAGTTTTGATCATTTTTTGTATAATTAGAAGGTCTATTTACGCGAAAATATAAGAGGTTTGTTCTTGATTAATTTATAAGAAATATATAAGTAGGCTAGTATATCTATTATATATCTATACTAACAGTATAGATTATAAGATGTTAGTATATTAATTAGATAGTCTTTATATACAAATTAGTATCTAGAATAATACTAAAAGAGACTTCAAAGCTTAGTTTAAACTATTGTAGAAAAAAGCTTAGAAGTTACTTTTATTTCTCTTCTCAATTGAGTAAGTTACTAGTCTCAAATTTTAAAAAGTTATAGTATCTTATCTTCTAAGATATTATCTTTCGCTATTTTAGAAAGATGTCCTCTTAATTCAGAAGAAAAATTAAAAGAGACTAACAAATAGATAGAAATATAATAGTACTAATTTTTATATAACTATACAATAATTAATATAGTAAGTATCTATATAGGCTAATAGGTATAATTAAGAAGAAACTAAATATATATAACTAGTATTAATAGTCGTATAAGTATACTCCGAGGATTAGTTAGGCTAAAATATATAGTATAGTAATATCTAGTAGGTAGTAAGGCGCGATTATGTATATTATATCCTTATATTCTATCATTACCTAATTACTAATATTAGCTAATTTATTTCTTTACCATACTAAAAGTATATATTCTAGTAAATAAATAGTCTTCTACTATCTTAATATTAATACTATAGATCTACTTAAATCTTAACAAGTAGTAAGTACAATCCAAGAAATAGTCTCTTCAACTAATAAAGATTCTTAAATAACTAAGATACTATTTAGGATATGAAATTACCTAGCTAAGTAGTAGAAAGATTTATACGATTATAATTACTGAAAAGATAGTTTAATCTATACGATATCCGGTATAATAGAGAATACTATAAATAAAGAAACCTGTAGTTTGTTATAGAAAAAAGTAGTCTATAAACAAGAAGATATATATATTTCAAAGCTATACTTATCTTATAGGATAACTTGTCTAGCTACTTATCTTAGGCAGATAGTTTTATCTTAGTTTATAGGAATTAGGGATAATTACAGGACTCTAGATAGTCTAGAATCTAGTACCTAGTCTAAATTATTAGCATAATATTACGATTTTTTAAATTATTATTTAAAAAGACCTTTCTAGGATAGTAAGAGAGTTTGCCTTCTCTAGATGTTTGCTAGGCCTAGTAGCATTCATAGATGCCTTAAGGGTTTTTCCCCCGCTCGTGGGTCTCCCTCTCTCTTCTTCCTTCTTCCTGACATAGACTCCCTAATCCAGAGATCTCGCCTCTAGATCGCTTCTATGCCTTTAGACACATACGTCTATTAGTTTATAAGCCGGATCGCAAAATTAAGGCTTGAATTTGTGAGAACCATAAGTTCTCAAATTTTCAATTACCAAATTCATCAAATTCGGCTATGGAAGCCATAATTTAAATTTAAACCACCAAGTCTAATACAAATTCAACAAATTTAAGAAAGATGAGTCTGTTTATGTTTGCTAGGACCACTATAATATCAACATCTCTTCAAACCCTACCACAAGAACACACTACACATCCCCCACAAACATTCCTTCCTACCAGCTTCTATCCCCAAATCCTACCTAAATTTTCAAATTTACCGAAACCTCTATTATATTCCCCAATACCAATTATAGCTAAAGAAGACCTCAGCCAAGCGGCCGATATTAAAGAGTCTCCTGTATCTTGCGAGGACTATAGTAAGTTCTGAGAGAGTCTGCCCTCTCGAGATGTTTGCTAGACCTAGCAGCAGTTATGTGTCTCGAGGGTTTTTCTCCCGCTCATGGGTTTTCCCTCTCTCTCTTCTTCCTTCTCCCCAGACTTTCGAATCCCAGTTGTCTCGCCTCCAGATTGCTTCCTTGCCTTGTAGACCTGTAGGTCTATCAACTACCCCTAGAAGTGTATACTATAATATATGCTAATAGAATTAAGAATAGGAGTAATACGTAGAATTCTACCTAAACCTTCTAAGACCCTTAGAAGAGCTAACAAAATCTATTAATACCAATCTCTGTTAGAAAAAATAATAGGAATAAGAATTCGATTGCCTTGAAAGGATCCTAATCCTAATCCTAATCCTAACTACATAGAAGGGATCTTGAAGACAAAGATAGTAATACGGGTATAGGCGTAAATATAGCGATGCAAGTTAATAAAGAAGAAGATAAGTATTACGCCCTTATAATAGTAGAGTTTGAATTTGCCGATCGCTTAGATCCCTAACTTACTATAGCCTTAATTAAAAGAAACCCTTCTACTGAATAGATTATTAACTCGGGAGTATCTCGCTCAATTTATTTTAATAGACATACAATTATAAAATTCTAAAGTAACTCTATAGCTACTGATACTAGACCTCTGATAGAAGGACTGTTGAATCTCTTGGAAAAGCGATCGGAGCGATCGGTTAAATGAAATTGATCCTCCTAGAAGGCACTAGAATCCTTGATATATGATAGACCTACAGGTCTACAAGGCACGGAAGCAATCTGGGGGCAAGACCAACTGGGATTGGGAAGTCTAGAAGAAGGAAGAAGATAGAGAGAGGGAAAACCCACGATGGGGGAAAACCCCTCAAGACACATGACCGCTGCTGGGCCTAGCAAACATCTGGAGAGGGCAAACTCTCTCAATATATAATACGAATATATACTAATAGGTAACTTTAACCTCCTATCTACGACCTAAATATATGGACTACAAAATAGGCTACAAAGAATAGGAACATATCTTTATTAACCTAAACGGTAAATAAAAGGTTTTAGTATACGTATACGAAAACGAGGTATCCTATTTCCAAAGGCTACTTTAATTAAACTATTTATGGTATACGAAAAGAAGGCCCCCCTAATTATAGCGACCGCATATTCCTTTGCCACAATTCTACTAGACGTAGCCTATTACCGTCTAGATTATATTAGACAGCCTACTGCAAAAATTAACTATCACAAAATCGGTGAGGGGGTCTATAGCGATAAAAATTCTAATTGTGAAGCTTACAAAATTGCAAAGTCTAAAGAAACCGTGTCCTATACAAATCAGATACGCTCTGAGATACTATAGGAATTTATCTATATTAATAACCCGCTATATAGCCTACTTAGAATCAGGAATGTATTACACGTCCTAATCGTAGTTGACGATGCTACTAGGTTTAGATGGGCTATCCTAATGAAGACAAAAAGCCAAGCCTCTAATCCAAATACTAAAGCGTGTCATCGATTCCACGAGCACTTAGCCTTCCGAAATCTGTACAGATAGAGACAGAAGTTTCTTCAAATTTCAAGAATAGGCTAAGCAGAAGGGTTGCACTTTCTTAATAAGCGCCCCTTATACCTATAAACAAAATAGTGTTGCTGAAAGCTCTGGATATCATACAAGATAACCAAACCCTTATAGTAGCTACTCCCCAAGCTCCCGTATTTTTATAGCCCGAAGCTATGGTTACCACTTACCACTGCCTACATTATAAACCGGATCCGCAAGCCAAATGAAAAATTGCCCCCGTCGGAAAGATGGAATGAGTATTGGCACGATGCTAATAGCTTTAGGGTAAAGTAACTAATCGATTTAGGATTTTTGCGTGTCTAGTATTCTAAAGCCTATATCTATATTCCAAAAGAACTACGGACTTAAGGACACTAAGGACAAAAGATAGCTCCGAGGACATAGATTAGATACTTGGTAAGATATAATAGTGAGAATGGCTACTAATACAGGATTCACGACCTAAGCAAGAGAAAGCTTATCATTAGAAGAGATGGATTTTTGGGAAGAACCCTCTACACTACCACTGGACCTGGATGATTGAATTGAACAGATTGTGCAAGAAAGACTCCACGATATGAAGATCCGACATAACCGTGGAACGATCAAATGGGCCTAACCAAAAGACTACCCGTGCGTATGAGGATTACCATGAAGATCCCGACTGTGACAACCCTTCCGACATAACTACCCATGAAGAGACCCAAATTCCACAAACTTCCCATTCTCCAAAAATTCCATCTCTCCAACAGAAAGGACAGGAACATAATCTTCTACCTCCTAAAGTCTAATCCCCAAAAAACCTAGGATTACGTAAGAGACGAATTTTTCCATAACCCGCTCTAAACCCTCTAAGCGTACTACTAACTATACTACTAGGGGACTAAAATATTCTAATTTTACAGCCCTTCTAATATCGCAAATTCTATTGATATAACTAAGGAAAAGAGCTCCTAATACTCGACGGAATCCTAAAATCTAAGTTCCTAGGCACCTAATTCCGAACTAGAAAGGATTTTTTTCGCGTTAGAACCTAGAGAGCCTAATTCCGTTAATTCAGAGAAGGACTATACTA
This sequence comes from Penicillium sp. PF2412A, assembly GCA_023626555.1. NCBI lineage: Eukaryota > Fungi > Ascomycota > Eurotiomycetes > Eurotiales > Aspergillaceae > Penicillium > Penicillium sp. PF2412A. Next base: position 6,841 of record JAMAHA010000089.1, on the reverse strand, counting down.
GGATTATTCCTACTAATACTAGAATCTGACCCAAACCCCACGATTAAAGAATCTAAGACGCCTTCCTAATCTACTTAATCAGAATATCCTCCCCTAATTGTCTCCTAGAGATTCCGCTTAATACCAGGGGTTTATCTGTTAATCTAATTGATATTATTACTATAAACTAACCTGATTTTCGGAGTGAGAGGAGACGCTCTATCTCTCTGGTAAGAAGAAGTCTACGGAGGTATGCCCTAAGGTAATTAATAGAGGGATAGTTAGGTATACTATAAAAGGGCCCGTTGAAGAAGAAAGAACTAAGGAAGCTTATACTTCGTAGCGTCTACTAAAGGTAGCACAATTAGACAGCGTATATTAAGCACTGCTACTAAGATGATACGGTCGGTAATAGTTAAAATTCCTTAAACCTATAGAAAAGCTATAAAATCCTAATTCGCTAATTAATAGCTTAAAGCCGAAGAGACCTACTTAGAGAAGTTTGAATTACCTAACATAATGACTCTAGTGACTAAACCCCTAAAAGGCACTAAAGTCCTACCAGGGAAATGGGTCTACGACATCAAACAAGACACCGAGGGGTATGTCTTAGAATTTCGCGCTAGATAGGTTGTACGTAGTAATCGCTAAAGCCTAGGCGTAGACTTCCAGCCTGATGAAAGATATGCCCCGGTTGTCTCAGATATATTAGGTAAATTATTTATTATTATAGCTGCTATTCGTAATTAGAAAGGGAACAGTGGGATAAAATTAGAGCTTATCTTAATGCCGCAATCGATAATTGTATTATATTTATAAAGCAACCGACAGGACATAAATTATTTAGCCTAAAGGTGAAAACCTTGCATGCGTACTCAACCAAGCACTTTATGGATTGCAACAAGTAGGAAACCTCTAGCATAAACTTCGCAAGGATGACCTATCTCATCTAGGCTTTTTCCCAATCCCCTTCGAACCATGCATCTTCACTAACAAGGACCATACCATATTTATCATAATCTATATACATGATTGACAGACCTACAGGTCTAAAAGGCAAGGAAGCAATCTGGAGGCGAGACAACTGGGATTCGAAAGTCTGGGAAGAAGGAGGAAAAGAGAGAGGGAAAACGGATGAGCGGGAGAAAACCCTCAAGACACATAACTGCTGCTGGGTCTAGCAAACATCTGGAGAGGGCAAACTCTCTCGATTATATCCTCGCAACTAGACATAACGATGAATTAGACTCTATAAAATAGGGCCTCTCAGACAGGAGAGAGTTAAAGACCCTTCCATTCAAAACATTCCTTAAATTGAAATAATCGAAGAGCCCTCTGGCTATAACTTCGTAAGTCAACAGGCCTATCTGAAAAATTAATCTATGATGAAGGCTATAAAAACCGCAATCCTTCTCCAATTCCAATAAACCATTCTTAGAAAATTCCCCATCCAAACGATCTGACAGAGGATAAAACATTCGACTACGGCACCTATACTAAAATAATCGGAAAGATCGGTTAGCTCTCAATCAAAATACGCCCGGATATTGCAGCGACCGTGTCACAATTAAAACGTCGTAACGCACACACACCCATGAAAAGATGATATAGCAGCATACAAAATTTTGTTGCAATACCTTGCAGGCACCGCAAATTTAGGAATCCCATTTGGAAGAGAACCCTTAAAGGGTCTAGAAGGATTTGTTGATTCATCATACGCTGATACAGAAGATGGAAAATCTACTAAGGCATACATTTAGTTCTTCGCTAGCACCCCAATCTCGTAGACCTCAAAATGACAAGACATTATCGCGGCCTCATTAACTATGGCCGAATACTGTGCCCTTGCGACCGCGGCGAAAGAGGGACTTTACCTTGCTAAAATTGCTACGGACCTTTTGCTTTTGCCCCCATTGAATCAAGATGAAGGTTTTGACAAAAATACCCCAATCACCCTATTCTGCGATTCCGACAATGCTGTCACGACAGTCATGAACCCCAAAATCAGCCCAAAATTATCCTGCATCAGCACGAGATACCATCTAATCAGGGATCTTATTAAGAAGAACCCTATTTAATTAATCAGTATCCCGAGCAAGGACAATGCCGCTGACGTGCTCACCAAAACCAAGCCCAATGGGATTTTTCAAGATGACCGTGCCAGATTATTACACATGAGGAATCCTAGCTAACCCTCCCCTTCCACATTTATCATATCGCACCATCATGTATGTGAATCTTCTATATTGCTGCTGGTCCTGGGATGGTGTGAGATAGTTTGCACTCTCTAGATGTTTGCTAGCCTAGTAGTAGTTAGGTGCCTTAAGGGTTTTTTTCCCGCTCGTAGGTTTTCCCTCTCTCCTCTTCCTTCTTCCTGAGATAGGCTCTCCAATCCCAGTTGTCTCGCCTCCAGATTGCTTCCTTTCCTTTAGACCTAAACTTCGAAAAATGAAACGGTTTAAATTAATAGGGAAGGAAAGCTATTACAAGAAATAAATTAATTCTTCTTGATAGTTCAAGAAAATATCAGATATTAACTAAGAGTTGATACGAGATAGTATATATGATTACTTTTGAATAACTTAAAATATTTTATGGATATAGTATAGGCATAGTATAGGCTAGAAGGTTTAGAAAAAAATTTTTATTGACCTAAATTTTAATAATATTATTATACACGTCTACCGAAAACGTAGCATGATATTTCTACATATAGAAAAATATTATATACTATAAGCCTAATCCCTAAAGCCCCGTGAATTTGAAATGGCTTATTTATTGGCTCTAATCACACCAGAAATCAAACACTTTCTTTCGACTTAGATTGTTGTCTAACCATCGATAGAAATTGATGATCACCGAATTAGAGATTGAGGTAACAGCGATAAAAGTTCTCATTCTATGTTTTATAGATAAGCTAAGCTAAAAAGAACTATATCGTGTATAAGCCAAGTTGAATCAAACAAGGATCCTAATGAAAATATAATGTATTAATGTCTCACTATACTTACCTAATGGTATTAAGGATATGCTAGGTATCTCAATCATAGTCAAAAATACTACTAGTTTTTGATAGGCTATTCCTTAAAAAGTAAAAGGATAGATAGCTGGTGAAGAAATCAATTATAGAATTACACCTTTAATCGATATAGTATATATAGCCTTCAGAAGTTCGAATAGATAGTAATAAAAGCCTCTTTAAATTCAAAGCATAGATTGAAAAAAAGGTACGACTTTACTATTAGTACTCTGTACACTTATGAACGAGATGTATATCTAAATATTTGAGTTGTATTATTATACAAGGTAAAAGAATCTAATACTTGCTGACAGGGCTAGCGGCGTACAGACATAGGAAGCAGCAAGAGGTCAGATCGGGTTGGGGACAGTCTTGTTAAAAAACACTATTTGGCTTGATTTTCGCAAAAACGTCCGCCGGATTGTCTTTGATTGATATTTACTATTAAATTCTTAATCGAATGGTATCTTGTCGAACCTCAAGTTATCTTTAGACTTTTATTCGGGTTTGAAATATTCGGTAGTCTTGTCGTAGTCACAAAGTAATACCATTGGCGTATTCAACGAAATTGCTATCTTGATTTGATGGGTTCATTAAACAAAGATTAGTTACAATTTTTGCAAAGTATACCTTCTTTTGCAGCATTTAATAGCGCACAATATTAAGCCATACTTAAAGATTGAGTCACAATACCTTGTCTTTCAGAGCTTTTGGAATAAGGCTTCCAGCAAAAGACCTTATATAAGCTTCAGTTGATTTTCCGTTTCCTGCATCAACATATAAGAAGTTGGTACAATCCCTTGAAATCTTTTTCTAGTGAAAAGGTAAATGGTATCCTATATTCAACTATATGAGCAAAATACTCGCGTTTTATATCGTAGGCTAATTAATAAAACTATATTCCTTAGTCAATCATTTCGCCTTTGCGATTTAGAGACGGCCGCGGCAACATTAGGTCTTATTTTAATTAGAAGCTAGCCGATTCTTCGCATCGTTTTCACCGAAGCCCCCTAGTTAAATAGTATATTAATTCGATTATTAGGTTTATTATTAGGATAGGGTATTCCAAGAGGGGGAACATTAGGATTAGGGAAGGATTACAATTTTTCGAATCTTTGTTATAGACTAATCTACCTGAGTGGGCTTGTTGACATATAAAAATTAAGTCCTTTTCTTGAATAATATTACATCTGAGAAATCTCTTGAATAGAAGGATCTTTAACTTACGCTTTTGTATTAGGTCTGATTGAATTGAATCTATATGTTCATTCAATCCAGCAGTAGTCGAAATGTCGACCATATAAATTATAACGAATCATATGGCATTAGTATTTTGAAAATATATAGCACTGGTTCTAACGGTATGAAACTAAGGTATATAAGATTGATTATGTATTTGTACTACAAATATCCTACTTAATATAAGCCATATGAGGTTCAGCTTGAGACGTATGAAGATTTCTTAATATGTAGGCTACAAATTTTGTATCCCATAGGTTATCTAATTCAAATAACTCGAGATGCAATATCCTATTACTGTTTTTTACTATTTAATAGTAGCTGAAATCATTAGCAAAATAGAGGTATACCCTGCAACAGGACTATATGTTAGGTTGAAAAATCAGCACTATGAGTTTTCTGCAAATAACCTATTTGGCATGGATTCAGCATATACCCATTATTATAGTCCTACTTAAAATTGTAGACCTATATTCCTAGTAATAGTTTTATACCTTTTGGTAGTTCATGAACTGAAGCTGTCGTATTTGATATTTCAAACCTCTGTTATTGAACCTTTCCAGCTTCATGATATTGTTTAGCGGAATCCACTCTTCTGGCTTCCTTATAAGGCCAGGGTATATTGACCAATGCCGACCGAATATTTTTTTGCCGTATAGGAAATTCCTAGCCTAATACAATCATCCGGAACAGCTGCGGTATAAAAATATCTTATTCAATCTTATTATGCTTATCTTTACTTTGCTTAATTACACGCATTTTTCTTTTGCCAGCGTATCGAACTATTCTATCATTTAACTTTCTCGAAACAAAACAATGTTAGGAACGGCGTGTGGGTAATATAAATATTCGAACCGTTTTGATTTCCAGAATGTGAAAAAAGACAACCGACATAACTGTGAAACGATCGAACCTGACCGAAATACTACCCGGGCGGATGAAGGCCAACATGAAGATCCCGACCGTGACACCCCTCCGGAACCCAAGATGAGCCCAGCCACCAAAGAAGAAACCCAAATTTCCCAGATTTCCCATGCTCCAAAAATTCCCTCCTTCGAACAGAAAAAAGAAAAGGGACATGATCTTCCACCTCCTCAAGTCCAATTCCCAAAAGACCCAGAATTGCGTGGGGGACGAATTTTTTCCCAACCCGCTCCAAACCGTCCAAACGTGCCCCCAACTATGCCAAGGAACCAAATTGTCACAATTCTACAACCTTCCCAACATCGCAAAATTCTCCCGATACAACCGAGAGAAAGAGCCCTTGATACTCGACCAGATCCTGAAATTTAAATCCCTAGAGACCCAATTCCGAACCAGGGAGGAATTTTTTCGCGTTGGAAGCCGGATAGTCCAATCCCGTCAATTGAGAGGACTATACCGGGACAATTCCCACCAGCACCTGAATCTGACCCAAACCCTACAATTGAAAAATCCAAGACGCCTTCCCAATTTTTTCAATCAAAGCATTCCCCTCCAATAACCACCAAGAGGTTCCGCTCAACATCAGAGGCTTCATCTGTTGATCCAATTGACATTATTGCTACAAATCCACCCGACTTCCGGAGCGACCAGAGACGCTCCACCTCCCCAGTGAGAAGAAGCCCGCGGAGGCATGGACCAAGGCAACTTATGGAAGGAATAGTAAGATACACTACAAAAGGGCCCGTTGAAGAAGAAAGAACCAAGGGAAGCTCATGCTTCTTAGCACCTATTGAAGATGACTCAATTGGACCTGGCATATCGAGCACTGCCGCTGAAATGGTACGGTCGGCAATAGTCAAAATCCCTCAAACCCATAGGGAAGCTATGAAATCCCAATTCGAAGACCAATGGCTTGAAGCCGAAAAGATCCAATTGAAGAAATTTGAATCTCCAGCACAATAACCCTGGTAACTCAGCCCCCAAAAGGTACCAAAATCCTCCCAGGCAAATGGGTCTACGACATCTGAGAGAGTTTGCCCTCTCCAGATGTTTGCTAGGCCCAGCAGCGGTCATGTGTCTTGAGGGTTTTTTCCCCCATCGTGGGTTTTCCCTCTCTCTTTCTCTTCTTCCTTCTCCCTAGACTTCCTAATCCCAGTTGTCTCGCCTCCAGATTGCTTCCTTGCTTTGTAAACCTGTAGGTCTATCAACATCAAACAAGATACCGAAGGGTAGGTATGTCTTAAAATCGCGCGCCAGATAGATCGTATGTAGCAACCACCAAATTTCAGGCGTAATCTTCCAGCCTAATAAAAGTTATGTCCCGGTTGTCTGAGATGTATCGGCCAAATTGTTCATTACTATGGCTACTATTCGCAATTATAAAAAGGAATAGTGGGATGTAATTGGACCTTACCTCAATGCCGCAATCGACAACCGCATCATATCCATGAAGTAACCGAGAGGGCATGAACACCTTGATAGACCTGCAGGTCTACAAGGCAATGAGGCAATTTGGAGGCGAGACAACTGGGATTTGGAAGTCTAAGTAGGGGGAAGAGAGAGGGAAAACCCATGAGCGGGAGAAAAACCTTCAAGACACATGACTGCTGCTGGGCCTAGCAAACATCTGGAGAGGGTAAACTCTCTCACACTTTGGCCTAAAAGGAGAAGACCTGGCAT
>JAMAHA010000088.1:0-82162 GCA_023626555.1 Penicillium sp. PF2412A | reverse complement strand
GGAAAGAAAAGGCCAACTGATAAGAATCATACAACCACCAAAAGAAAAGAAGACTTCTCTCTAGTCTCGCCCATAACTGATCTTCAAGCGTTTGACGGGCGGTTTGGAATCTGCATCATCTGAGAGATCCTCTGTTTGGTTTTTCCCCTTGGTGTTCTTGGATCCGCCGCTGGACTTTTTCTTATTTTTGGAAGAGCCGCCGCCACCTCCACCGCCGCCGCCGCCAGCTTTGGAGGCTGTCCCTGAATCTCCGACGTTGCTCTTGTTCGACGGTACATTTCCGCCGGCCGTCGATGTTGGTGTTGCTGCATGAGAGGGTGTAGTTTGGGCGGAAGAAGGACCGGGGGAATCCTGTTTATATATTGCGATCAGCATCACGAGCTGGGTTTTCCTTCTTTTCACCCCCCATTTTTTATGCGGGTTTTGAACGGCCACGCCGCGCCTGCTTGATGCTCAACATACCAATCTAAAGCTTGCCGAGCTCCGGGAGAATACCCGATCTGACTCAGTGACCTGTGCCTTTCGTCGGGCTCCAGCACCTGATCCCAGACTGAGCCCTGATGCCCCAAGACTCGATCCACTTGAAGAACCTTTGATGTAGTTGTCGAATCCCCTAATAATGTTTCCCGCCGTTGTCTCCTCCAGATAGTTCTGTTCAAATCGGAAAATTTGGTCTTCGAGTTGAGCCTGGTTCAAGATACGGGGTTAGCTCTCCTGCCACAACAACCGTATAGTTTATTCTTCGCCCGCTCCCGATCCCCATATTTCTGAACACAGGAATATTTGCGCCCAAGAAAGTGAAACCCGCATCGTTCCCAACTGAGCAAAGATCGCCTTGATCTTTCATGGCGCAAGTGTACACGCGACGCGAGATTCCTTTCTTTTTCCCCCAAAACTCACCATGCTCTTATCCATTACACGCTTCTTGTGTATCGTGTCGCGAAGATCCCGTCGAAGTTTCTCGTAGTATGGCAGGCCTCGGTTCGCCGTGGTTTGCTCCGCAGGCGCATTGGCGGAGACCGTCGTGGTTCCGTTCGTAGGAGCAGAGGTGGTTGGCGCGCCGGTGACGGGCACGGCGGCCTGTGCTGGCACTGTCTCGGCCATGTCAAGATGGATCTGTCTGGCTTTGCTTTCTTGTTGAATTTGTTCTTTTGGATGGCCAGGTTGAGTGTCAGAGAGGGATTGAGTAGTTGATCAGTGCAGGTGAGAAGAAACCCGGGGGGGGAATGATGAGTGGGGAGAGAGAGAGAGCGACCAAAAGCGAACAGTCTGCGGAGGTCGGCGTCGGAGAAAGTCATGAGCTGCGCGCGGTTGCGGGACTGCGAGGCTCAAGTGGAAGTTGGCGGGCTTATCGGTGTTTGTGTGGTTTGCACACTTACCGCGCGCTGCGTCCCGTGATCGTGATGTTGATCCCCCCTCATGCCCAGGAAATTGAAGTATATTGAAACTTGCATCACCGAGATTGGACCAGACCTGACTTTGTTGCACCTGATACCTGTCTTTGAAAGGAAAGGAGAGATCTCAGAAAAATTACGATCATGGATCACTCAATGCACATGGATCACGGTGGTATGGGCCACGGGGGTATGGATCATGGGGGCATGGACCATGGTGACATGGATATGGGCCAGTGCAGCATGAATGTCAGTTTCTAGTAGTCATGACGGCCGCTATTTTCACATTTTAATCAATGGAAGCTGACTTGCCCAATCTTCTAGATGATATTCACTTGGTCCTCGAAAAACCTCTGCATTATCTTCCGCCAGTGGCGCATTACAGGGCCAGTGTCGTTCCTTCTCTCGCTTATACTGATTGTTCTCCTCACGGCGGGTTACGAGGGCGTGCGACAAGCAACTCGGAAATATGAGTCTAGCCACAACCAGAGGTTGAACAGCATTGCTGTATCGACAAGTACAGGTGGAGGTATGTTGTAATTTCCATTATCCTTCTTGGTGTCCGCTGTGTGGCCTAGATACATGCCAGCTAGGGGCTGTGTTGCACCGGCGTAGCAGACCGAGGCTTCCAAGGCTCCTGGTTCCCAGTATCTTCTCTGCTTCGGCGAGAGCCCGTTCATTGATGCCTTGCTCTGCAGTTGATGCAATCCCGGTTCCGGTCGCAGTCAATATCCACGAGATTCAAACCGAAAGCTCACCATTGATTGTAGGGAGGGACAGTAGGAGTGCCCTTGCACGTCGGGGAAGAGTCGTTCTGGCCGCACTTTATGCCATCCAGGTCTTTTACAGCTTTTTCATCATGTGAGTCAATTCCCGTTGCCCATCGAAGCCCCCTCCATCTGGCGGGGATGGGAACAATGCTGATACGCCAACCTTCTTTGGCCAGGCTTCTGTTCATGACTTATAATGGCATGGTGATGCTCGCGGTTGCTGTTGGTGCATTTGTCGGATACTTGGTATTTGCTGATGACGCACCGGCGACAAAGTCCATCGCCTGCCACTGAGGCTGATCTTAATAAATTGGGTGATCTCTTTGGTGTCGTTGATTGAATTCACAAATTGGACGCATGGATGTTGATCATAATCACTTCGCGTCGGGCGTACCGACTTAGACGTAGACTTCTTTTTGTCGGGTGAACTCAAGGAACCTCAACATCGCTGTCATCTCCGAATCCAAAGCTGAAGCCGCCCGAGGTAACCTCGTCCTGTTCACCTTTACCATGGACAATCTCTTCCCATTTCCGTTTTTTGCCGTCGGCCTTCTTCTGCAGTTCTTCAAGACCCTGTGCCAGGAGCTCAGGGTGAGCCTTTCTCATGCCGTCGACAAAGTGCTCGTAGGGATTTTCGACATTCTTGCGGAACCCAGAGACCTGATCCGGCTTGTTCGCCAAGAAATCCAGCGCGGCACCGATGTGTGCCCGGGGGATGAAATTCTGAGTGATAGCGATGGATGACTCGAGGTTGACCACAAGATGCCACCATCCTGAAGGAACATGCAGAATCTCGCCCTCGCCACAGATACCCTCCATACAGCCCGGAGTGCGCCGAGCCTCGGCGTGGAAGTTGAGCAGCCACTCGGCGATACTCAATGGCGAAGTGACTTCGCTCTGATCATCGGAGACAAAGACACCTGGTGGCGGAGGCCGCTTGTCACCCGATGGGAACATGATCCAGTATTTCGGTCCCCGAAGAACTGCGTTCCAGGCGCTGGTCGCATTCGGGTCCTTGTGGAACTTGCTGCCTGAGCGCTCGGGGCCCACGATCATCCATTGATGATCTGGACGGTCCTGGCCAAGGACGGCAAAGAAATCCTCGGCGAAGCAGGCTGGCGGCCAGTATGCCGCGTTAGGGGTCGATTCGGGCGGGCCCACCGCAAGACCCATCTTCGAGACAAATGCACGATCGAACAGGTACAGCGGACTCTCATCGGCATTATCTGCCATGTAGTCTCTGTAGGTTTCTAACGGCCAGTCTACGGCCTCTGCACGAAACTTTTCCTTGCCATGACGAGCCAAGAGGGTTCCAATATTCCAATCATTATAAACGGGCCAATCCTTCACAGGTTTTGTCAAGATAAAGGGCCTGTCAGCCCATTGCTCATGAAATTCCTCTGGTGAGAGATCGGGCATACGAGGAATCTGGTTGCGCGTGGGGATCTTTGTCACGTAGGGCTCGAGAGAAATATGCGCGCAATTGAAGGGACGATAGAGAGCATCAGAGTAAAGATTGGAGCAATCAATCACTGAGACTTTTGATGGAGGGAGATTGAGATACGTGGAGCGCCATGTCCCTCGCCAAGTGAAATCTTCTGGCGGAGATCTGCAACATCCAGGTCAGTAATGGGTTTTTTGTCAACGATCGCCCAGCGTCTGCAGCCTTTTTTCCCCTATCACGGGTAGTTTCAACACGACCACGATCTCGTTTCTCATACGATTTCGGGCACGACATTGCGTAAGACCTCTTTCGGGTTGGATGGGAGGATTCAAAAGCATCCATGGAAGCAAGTTCTTACCCAACAAAAAGAGTTTTCCACAACTCTTCAGCACGTGTGAATGCATAAAACGCCTTGCACGTGCGTCCAAGTTTGAGCAAGTCTGATCCATTCAGGAATTCGAGCAGCTCCAGTAGCAATTCATCGGGCAGACGCTGGAAGGAGCCGATAGAATCGCGCAGACTCCATGAGGCCAGTAGTCCATTCCCAGTCGGCTTCACACCGAGTGGATGGCTGGGAATGGCTTCGTCGCCTTCTTGGTCGTCCGTCACTGACGAATAGATGGGCAGAGTTGTGATGTCAGGCATTGTCCGCCACTTTAAACCTCTTAGGGCTCCAGTAAATTTTTTTTTCTGCCCGCTCCTCCGGAGATTTGCCGATAAGCAACAAGAGTGTAGGCCAAGATAGTCCACCAGATGACTCAAGAGCCTAGATCTTCTCTGAAGAAAAATATCTTCCAAATAGATTTTTTTAAGAAATGAAGTGGAAACAGATAATAATCGTTTTTATGATCGTTGTTGCGAATCTGCCCAAAGCCGCTGGCGAGAGGTCCGTGCACATGGCCCCTCAAATTAAGCAGGCGGTCAGAATCTGCCCACCCGTGAAAAAAAAAGCGTTCTAGCAAAAGGCACGATCCGCCGAGGAAATTTTCCTTTTTCTCTTCTCCCACCTTTTTGTGAATCCAAAACAACATCCATATCACACCCATTTTCTAGTATCTTGTTGCGCTCTTCAAACCTGAAGAGCCTTTGATACTAGCCTTTCGACACTCGCTCGCGAACTTTCCCCCCACAGGGCACGTTCGCTTCACGTAACCCCACCCGGTCACAGCGGAGAGTCGCCTGTGATCAATCACCACCCATCACAATCATGTCGGCCGACAAGGGTCTTGAGGACCTCCAGGAAGGTATGTGCTGTCACTTCCGCGTCGCTTGCCTTTGAGCAACATGCCCTTGGTCGCAGTGTACACAGGCTTGACCCCTACATCTCAAACCCCCTCTGCATGGCGACAGCCGGTGAAGACACAACAAACTATCAAAAGAACCTCCACTGACATGAAAATCCTTGCGAATTTCCAGGTCAGATCGAGTCGAACTACGATGAGGTTACCGACTCTTTCGATGCTATGGACCTGAAGCCTGAGCTGCTTCGCGGTATGTGAATCCTTTCGTGGGGTGGACCGACATCCCGCCCGTGGCGGGGCTGTCTGGGAAAAATTGCTAACCTGACCAAATAGGTGTCTACGCCTACGGTTTCGAGCGCCCCTCTGCTATCCAGCAGCGCGCTATCATGCCCATCATCAAGGGTGAGTCGCCAAGCATTTCCCCCATGCATCCTTAACGGGTGTCTTTTCAGCCATTCAGCCTAACACGACCCGTTTAGGTAACGACGTTATCGCCCAGGCTCAGTCCGGTACCGGAAAGACTGCCACTTTCTCCATCTCTGCTCTCCAGAAGATCGACCCCAACCTGAAGGCTTGCCAGGCTCTCATTCTCGCCCCCACCCGTGAGTTGGCCCAGCAGATCCAGAAGGTTGTTGTTGCCATCGGTGACTTCATGACCCTCGAGTGCCACGCCTGTATCGGTGGTACCAATGTCCGTGAGGACATGACCGCTCTCCGTGAGGGTCCCCAGGTCGTCGTCGGTACCCCCGGTCGTGTCCAGGACATGATCCAGCGCCGTGTTCTCCGCACCGACCACATGAAGCTCTTCATCCTCGACGAGGCCGATGAGATGTTGTCTGTACGTACACCCCTCACTGGCGATCTTCATGGATGATCAAACTGCTAACCTTATCTCTTTTTCCGTATAGCGTGGTTTCACCGAGCAGATCTACGACATCTTCCAGCTGCTCCCCCAGTCTACCCAGGTCACCCTCTTGTCCGCCACCATGCCCCAGGACGTCCTCGAGGTCACCACCAAGTTCATGCGTGACCCTGTCCGCATCCTGGTCAAGAAGCAAGAGCTCACCCTTGAGGGTATCAAGCAGTTCTACATCGCCGTTGAGAAGGAGGAGTGGAAGCTCGACACCCTGTCCGATCTCTACGAGACCGTCACAATCACCCAGGCTGTCATCTTCTGCAACACCCGCAGAAAGGTCGACTGGCTCACTGACAAGCTCACTGCTCGCGACTTCACCGTCAGTGCCATGCACGGTGACATGGAGCAGGGCCAGCGGTATGTTACATCTTAGTTCCCCTCTCCTGGAGTCATGTTCTGAAATGCTAATGTATTCTTTTCTCAAACTTCAGTGATGTTATCATGAAGGAGTTCCGTTCCGGCTCTTCTCGTGTCCTGATCGCCACTGACCTCCTTGCCCGTGGTATCGATGTCCAGCAGGTTTCCCTGGTCATCAACTACGATCTCCCCGCCAACCGTGAGAACTACATTCACCGTATCGGTCGTGGTGGTCGTTTCGGTCGTAAGGGTGTTGCCATCAACTTCGTCACTGCCGACGATGTTCGCATGCTCCGTGAGATCGAGCAGTTCTACAGCACCCAGATCGAGGAGATGCCCATGAACGTTGCTGACCTCATCTAAACGCCCCAACTTTTCATGATATCTTGATGCGGATTTTATGATCGCAGAACCTGCGTCAAAAGTGGCTTTTTGTTTCCCCGGGGTTAATGGTATGTAATGGGACCATTCTCGAATGACTGATCATCAAGGTCGGCCATCTTTCTAGGGGACAATGCTATGCTTTTTCTATGTCTTCCCTTTCCCACATGTTACGAAGGCGTGACATGCTCATGCTTCCTTATGCTCTTGCGGTTTTTTCTCCCTCGTCTCCGCGTCGATTCTCCCGCTTCTCTTTGTATGTAGCTCGCTCTCGTTGGTTAAGGATGTCGTTTTCTCGTACTTAATCACATAGATCGGGCCAAAATATGATCTCTTCCTCACGGTTAAACATGCTTCTTCCATCTTTAGTTGATTAATCAATCAGACAGCAGGTACTGTATCTGCGTGGTGCATAGACAGCTGAAAATGGTACGAATAGACTCCCGAGACTGGTCTGGTCTCAATCTGTTCCTGCATCTTCTGTCTACTGCTCGTTGATCAAGCGAAGTTTGCTAGTATCCCCAGGTTGCCTGGACACTGTTGAAGTATACCCAATGGCAGGAGGCACTTTTGTTTGCGTCTTGTTGTTTGTCTTGTGGTTAGAGTTTAGGCATCTCAGCGTCATTGCCTTTCTGGGTGTTAGGGCTCAGTTCCTAATCTGGCAATTTGGGTTCAGATTGGTGCCTCTGAAGGCTACCGATCAGCTTCTTCACGCTTCTCTCAGCTTAGCGCCAGATCTCCCAGCTATAAAATCCTCGCTTTCTCTCACTTCGCACTCACTCTTCTCCTCTCAACCACTCTTCGTTTCCTTCAACTGGATACTCAGCGACTACACTGTTGAAAACTTTGCTCCTGACCATCTTCACAACTGCCAACGTCTTCCTCGCTTCCCACAACCCCATCAACACCACCATCTGTGACCCCACGGAAGCCGGACAGTCGATATGGCTGTGAACGCCCAGGTCGCTCGTGCCCTGTCGGCTTCCCGACAGTATCCTCTCGCCCTCCTCTGGTCGTACGAATTTCGTCGCCAGAATGACATCCTGAGCACCCGCCTGCTGGGGATCAAGGACCAGCTCAAAGGACGAGGACAGCTCAACGAGCTGCTCTCGAAGGTCCTGAACGATCTGATTGTCATCATCTCTTCGATGTTGACAATCCTGGCCAACGTTTCCGATGGCGGAGAGCACCGCCTTCGTCACCTTCGCGGTCTGCTCGCCCAGACCCTGGCGCCCCTCTACGACCACGAGGCACGCTCCAAGCTGGGAAATGATGCTCTCACCAGCTGCATCGCCCAGCTTGAAATGCTGCACAATCTGCCAGGGGTCTTCTCCAGCACTGATGCAAGTGAACCTGCACCTTCACTTTCATCTTCCCTCAGCAGCGCTTCAGATAGCCCCCCCGGATCGCCTTCCTCGGGTTCTCCGGATGAGACCCGCCACGACATTTCGTGCACTAGTCCATCCATCATTTGCGGCCCCGACAAGCGTCAGCTCTCAGCTGCAGAGGCCAGAGCTGCCCTCGCCATGAAGCTCGACGTGGTCATGCATCAGAACGGACGCCCGCTCCAGGAGTACTTTGACGAGACGTGCGCTTTCCGCCGTTATCAGATTCGCCTGCGTCAAGCTGATGACGCCAAATTCATCCAGGGATTCCTGGCCGGGCTCGACAACAATCTCTTTCGGAAGCGTCTCACTCGTGCCCTCAAAAAGAGCGGATGGTATTGGACCTGGCTCACCCACGAGGTCCTGTACATTCTCATTGAACAAGAGTACATGGACAGGGACGATCTTGGTCCAGAGCACATCACCACAAACGAGGCTTTCTTCCGACCTGATGGTACTTGCAAGTACCGTGTCGTGGCCCTGCCTCCCGTCACCGAAGAAGACCTGGCGGGTTAGAAGCAGCAGCTTGATGGGACGCGAGCAGCGATCCATGTCATTGTCGCATGCTCGCACGTCCCCTGCGATGAATTTATCATTACACCAGCTGTCAAATCACTTGATGAAGCGTTCTATTTATGATTTTGCATGAGCTACCTTTTTTGCTATGTCCAAGCTCGAAATCACCATGCGTCTCAGAGACACAGAGAGCCACTTGAAGCTGAAGCGACCCTACCGGCTTGAGCTCTTCAGTTTGAGCAACCCGTTCGCCCCACTCGCCATCTCGGCTTCCCAGGGGCACTGCTTCGTTGGAAAGAACTTGGCATTGATCCAGTGAGCAATTGATCGCCTGAGTCTATCGCCTCTGGAGCCAACCATGAGAAAACAGGGCAAGGTCCCTTCCAGCAGGCCGTAGTTTCACGGCATAGGACTCTACAATTTTCCTCGTGCATCACAGAGTCTCTTAATCTCATTTCCTCTTAATGATTTCTCTAGTCCTCTTGAATCCTACGACTCTATTGCGAGATGTTCTCCTTTTCTTCATCTATCAGCACTCTAGACTTACCATCAACTCGTTTTGAAATTCGTCCAGTTAGTCGAGTGTTGCGCACTTTCAAAGAGCAACCCATTCGCCGACTCCTTTCTTTCCTTTCCCAAAAAAGGAGAAAAGAAAGTCGCACTTGGAAGTGATAGCTAGGTCCGATCGTTTGCCGTGACCTTGTCTACGAATGCAGTGAAGAATAAACAAGTTGTCTCTAACCGCTCGCTGAGGGCCCGTGGCGGCAGAATTGCCAAGACGGTCCTCCTGCGGGCGGCTCTTTGCAAAAGTCATACCGCCCCACTTTTCCTCCCCCATCGACATTCAGCTTCACAAGCGGTATACCTGGACCCGGAAGAGAATCAAAGTCAACACGAGGCACTGGAGCTTGTTCTCAATGCAAGTCGCCGAGATTCTTTCCGATATCACCTCGTTGCGTGCCTGTGTGAGTCCTCTGTTGGCACTGAACGGCGACAAATTACCAGGCCGTGACGAAGCATCGAGACTCGAACGCTAACTCTTTTTAGGGACACGTGGAGGCCCTCTCTCTCGTCACAGTGTCGTCCGCAGATGCACGAACTGAGGATGATTCTTCCATGACTGCAAATGATCAAGTGTCCAAACATGAGGCCATACAACGAGCGAAAGAACTTGTGCAACTGCATTATGAAGTGAAGTCACGACATGCCAATGGCAAGGTCGACAATGAGCTCCAACAAGCCAGAGAGGCCGTTGATAGAGTTTTGATGGAGTTTTCGTGACACTTTCGAGGTCAATGAAGATGGCTGTGCTATTGGCTGGGGTTGAAATATTTCACCAAGCTTCCGCAACAATGCAGGCGCGCAGTCGCGCCGAACTGGAACAGCCTAACTTTGGCATGGGGAGTCTTCATGAAACCCTTTCTATCGAATGAGTGTCAAATTTCAAGGCAAAAGAATTATTTCATTTCCAATCGATTGCATTGCTCAGTACAGTCCTTTAGCAGCTTGGGCCGCCTGGTAGGTGTCTGCCGTGGGATCCAGTTATTGTGCGCAAAATTCGAGGATTTCGTCATGAGCCTTCACGCGTCCTTCGTCTTTGCATAGAGTCTTGACAGCTCTTACACGAGATTTTATATTATCATCTGTCAACACACGGCACAGCGCTTGAGAAAGTTCCTCTGCGTCAATATCTGGAGCTGCAGCTCGGCTGCCACTGACTCCAATCCCAAGCCACTCAACCCGAGTCGCGCAATCGTAAGTGTCAAGCCACTGAGGTAACACGACCTGAGATACGCCAGCTCTAAAGACACATATCAGGCTTCTGCTGCCATGTAGGCCATAGACATGATCAGAACTTACTTGCATGCTTCAAAGAACGAATTGGCCCCGCCGTGATGCACAAATGCCGCAACACGTTCGGAATCCAGGATGGACATGATATCTGCCCTGATCCATGGAACGATTCTCACACTATCTTTTTCAATTGATGGTGCCAAAATCTCGTTGAATTTCTTCGAGCTTTCCCAGGCAAATTTCAGCTTCCAGAGAATCTTGAGATCGGGCTGCCGAGCTAAGACTGCTTGAATCGCTTTTGCCATCTGCAAAGCGTTAGTCTCTGATAGCGGAGCGTGCGATCCCAGACTGATCAGGATAGTCGGTTTCGCATGCCACGCCTCGATCTCGGCATCCGCCCTCGAGAGAGGTAGATGTCCACGAAGAATGGGACCACAGGAGATGACGTTGTTCGGGACATTGAGCGGAAAATCCAACTCCTCGAATGCGGGAGTTAGGTTCAGCCAATTCTTTGTGTAGGCTTGAATCAGTGGGAAAGGACTTCTTCCGTTGGGTCTCTTGCCACCCTGGAGCTCATCGGGCTCTGGTTTCGCAGTGGCCATCATCAAAAGTGCTCTGATTATCAGAAAGATATTCAAAAGAACGAGACTCAAAGGCACTGGAAACGGGAAGCCCGAGCCCGTTCTGGCAAGTTCATCAGCACTTCCTCACCGCGCTGGAATCTAAAGAGTCAATATTGGAAAACCTACGCTGGATACCTGCATAGAATGGCGCTCTTGGGCTGAATACCGATTACCACGTCCTTCAAAGGAACTGGCCAGAGGATAGCCACTCGAACTGTGGTATTCTGGCATGCATCAAGGCCAGGCTGGAAAATGGGGTCTATGACGACGACATTGGGACGCAGATCTTCAATCATTAGTCCACAGGCTCGATACGCCTCGAGATATTCTGCAGGTCGCCAATTCTGCAAGATTCCAAAAACCTTGCGATAGCCCTGGACTGACCCTCTCACGCCGGGTCGGTGCGAGATATGGTCACAGGGAACGCGATCGGCAAGATCTTTCATTGACGGACCTGGAACTTGATGGAAGATCGCCGTCTGTCCGCAATGAAGGCGTTGATTCATATCCTCGACTAAGGGGGCTAGTTGTTTAAATGATCCAATGTGGACAGCAAACTCGCCGCGGCGCAGAAACTCCTCAGCAACCGCGAGAGCGACATTACACTGTCCAAGCTCGCTATTGGTGAGGAAGAGAATTCTTCTTGTGGGCATGTCGACTAGCTGTTGACTACTGGACCCGAATGATGCTTCCGGAGCGAGTCTTTCTGGAATCTTTGACTCCAGAGACTTTCAACATGATCTTGATACGCAAGATATAGAGCCTGGTAAACTCTGCTGGGCATGAGTTTGCAAGGCGCTTACAATCTCCAATGTAACTTCCCTTCTGAAGCACGGGAAATGGCTCGTCGGTTTCTAGGTGGCACCACCTTACTCAGGACTGGTTGAACTACATTGCTTGTACAAACTTTTGATGTCACCTATCAATGGCTGATTCATACGAATTTTCATGTTGCAGGGGAAGGTCCTGCGTCTTGTGTACCCTGTACTCGGGATGACCGGTCTGGATCAACACACCCCTGTCGACCATGCAGTCACCAAGAGCTCATGATGGAGCAAGCAAGCATCTCTCTGTACAAGTATTACTTTCCCAACCTTGGAGTTTGTACCTGAGTACTTCAATCGTGACGCTGAAAGCGTGTCTCACTGATTTTATTTACTTCCTCAACGCCAGAGAACTGCATGTCGCTTGTTTACGCGCCATCGCCAGAATGGGCTGATCAACTATGCAGATTCGAGACCTGCGCCACGGTGCTGACCTCCCACAGATCTCCCTGAAGCTACAGGTTGCATGAAAATTCTTCTAAGACGAGAATCTGAAAGCTCGTACAGCATGAAAACAGACATTGGTCACCCCGGTCATTAGCGGAGTCAATCTCCAGTGATGGGTTACACATGCTTTCATCTTACATTCTGTTCGTCAGATGATCGGGCTTTGAGTGGTTGCCGCGTACTCGGTCTAAATGGAAGAATGAAATCACAAGGCCTTAATTCTTTTCCATTGAGTACATCTCTGTCACTTCTTTTTGTTCGCTTCAGTATAGCCCTCCACAAGGCATAGCCCAAATCGCAGGGGGGAGGGAACCCGACGACACCTCGGCGTTGCGAGCGGCTCAGGATGGAAGAAGGAATTTTAATGAAAAAAAAATGAAAAAAAAAATAAAAAAAAAAAAAAAAACGTCGCAAAGACATGGTGTTCGACTTTTACTGAAAGTCAAGTTCAAAGAAGCCTTGGTCTGCAATGAAAATGCCTCAGATGGACTTTTTAAGAGCGACCCATTTCGCCTAGGCAGTCTCTCGGTCTTTCCTTGACGGATTCACTCGCACTGTTTCGAGGTCTTCGGTATTCTTTCACTTTCAATCAATCTCGCCAGTGGAATTGGAATGAATGGGCAATCATCCGGTCGCTCAGGCTTGAGAATGACGGCTAAAAGTTCAGCCCCGGCCGAATGATCCCCAAGGCACATCAAGGTTCTTGTAATTTCGGCGAGCAGGTCTTGATATTCGTAGTCATGTTGAATACTTGATTCGTGATCGAATGGTCAAAGATGTTTTCCAGGCTTCGGGCCTTGATGAAAACATGCTCATAACGGATCCATATTCTGGGGTTTCTGTCATCCATGCAGATGCGTCTCCGAACAACCAAGCCAAGATGCTGGTAGCTTGTACGTTTTAGGGGGACAACTGAGTACCGGAATATAGTCCATATTAGCGTGAGCACCAAAAGATGCGATAGTCCAGAGTTTCCGGATCATGATTGATCAAGATAAACTCACATTGTACAATTCATCCCGTCAGTCGGACTAGCTCATGATTCTTTCGCCACTTTCGACAACTCTGTCATCACCAAAGCTAGAACAAAAGTGCCCGTGAGCGCAAAGCACACGGCTGAAAAGATCAAGACGAGTACAAATCTGGCCTTTGATTTATCCGCTTCTTCTGCCACAGAAAGGGACGTCAAGGGCCGTTGATTCTCCTCGTCAGTGCGACTGCCACATCGAACAACTCGCTCGCCGACAGCCGGCGCAATTGATCCATAGTTCTGATCTAGCCAGTTCCTAGTCTTCCACATTGCATCAATTGGCTGCTGTAATTGTACTGCAAGAGTTGCTTCAAACATAGTTCGGGGCGTGAGGGACCTTTTGTCTTTTTTTTCGAATAATTGGCATTGGACGAGTTCTGTGGTCGTTGAGGCCTTCATGCAAGGTACTTCTATGCGACCGACACAACCCAGGCTCATCAATCTTTCTTTGCTTTTTTTCTCCCCTGGTATCTAACCATTCTTGTAAAATTATCTTCTATCCCTTACATCGAAAGCTGTGTAACTCCAAGAGACCGTCTTGCCTTCTGTAATGTTTTGTCTCAGATTGAGTAACTTGATCGATGATAGCAGTCCCATGCAACGGCCAAATCCCAGGCCCCTGATATGTCCTATTCCAAAACTTGAGAATGGCCATGACGAACCTGTTCATCGAGGACCCCTGCTTTTCTGATAGCTCTCGTCCTTGGTCATGCGATCTCTCGGCTCCCGCGGCATAGATGGATCTGCAATCGGTATAATCCGAGATTAGCACATGCCTCATATGAATCCCAATGCGCTGAATACTTCAATAATGTGACGTAAACAGGCAGACTTTGTTACGGGCTAAACTACCGTGCTCAGTGGCCACTTATGATCAGATGCGAGTAAATATCTGGCTTGTTGTATCTTCGCGTACACAATTGCTAATTATGAATCCGATATGGAATATGAATGATGAACATGATCATAAGTCTCATGTTGATTTTGATAATTGTTTTTCGGGTCGACAATGCATCAACAACTGAATTGATTTTCATTTGAATGGTGAAGCTAAAGTTTGGTCATGGTTTCAGATTATATGGCGCATTATTTCGCTCTGTAGTTACTTCCGCAGGGGATCAAGTGTCAGTCATTAGCGATACCAGTAAAGATCTCAAGCCTAAATAGGCAAAATGGTTGTCTACAGGTCAATATTGGCCGCGCTGATCGGCAAACGTCATCATTAGTGCAGCAAGTAATCACCTCGGTTAGATTGACCAAGGCAATCTCGAGCAGACGGGTATGCGAGATTTTCCCATCAAAAGACGCCCCCGCCTGATTGCTGGAATCACGCAAACAGCCCCGGCCAAACTAAATTCTCATACGCCCCTTGGACAGCCTCCAGATCCAGAGAGAAAGTGTGAGGGCGACATCGACAAAATCAAAGACCATGGCTCCGCCAAATATGATAGCGTAGTATAGCCATGCCTCGGACCTGGGCAACGCACTTAAAGTCATGACTATGGCCCATGGAAGCATCCATAGGAGGTTTGATCCGAGAGCCTGGTACAAATACCAACGAGGTGAAGCTGCCAGTAAGATCGCTGCGAGCTGGTAGTTGACTGCGTAGAAGATATAGGTCCAGTCAATTGCCTGCAGGGACAGATCAGCAGATGCGTCACCATGTTCATCTCGAGGAGGCTACCCACTCGCCACATCTGCTGAGTGACTGCCGCCACGTCGTTCGACTGAGATAGATAGTGGGCGAAATTCTGAATGCCATGAACAGAAAGGGCGATGCATATGATTGTTTCAAATCCCGCAGCCATGACACACGACAACAGTGCCGGTCGGACAATCGCTTTTCAATATCAGCGGGAAGGTTCGAGGTTGGCTGAGGATGATGAGCTGGACTTACTCAGAATATCCTTGCGCGAAGCTGTGGGATGATTAGTATCCGACGCTGCGCGAAAGGCTCCCCAAGCATGGCCCACAAAGGCCAGCGTCGACGATTCCAATGCCTGAACGGGGACCATGACCAAGCCCCAGCGGATGGTGTTGAAGACACCCCACGCAGTAGCATAGACCTCTCCCATTTGTACAATGCGATTGACTAACCAAAGATAGATTGCATTTCGAATTGTAGACTCTGCAAAAGAGTAGGCGCTGGGTCTCAAGAGCGTCTTGAATGCCGCAAATGTCGGTATCATTCTATGAGATCCCTCTGCTTCTCTTTGCGCTTTGCGTACCACAACAAAGTAAAAGTAGAACAGGCCACCGAGCACGGAGACCACATCACACGCTAGTCTCACTACACCTTGAGTGATCAAAGTGGGCTTTTGCTTCATAACATGGAAGTTGGAGACGAGCAACAGATCCAGTACCATATTGAGAACAAACTTGGCTGAACTGAGGACCAACGGGACATCGGGATTGTCAAGAGCTCGAGTCGAGGAAGACAAAGCTGCCTCGGTGGCCGAGGTCAAAAACTGAACCACCGATAATCGCACATAGACAATAGACGTGCCTCTGACCTCCTCTGGGACAAAGGCTGACGCCAGGCTTTGCGGGTAGGCAAGAAACACAATCGTCAGAACGAACCCTTGAATGGCTGTGACCAATATCAAGGTGTGAGCCAAGTGTAACCGTGAGCCAATTGTCCGTGTGTTGGAATCTCCGATCACATTCCAAGCTGACCGGGGAAATGCTTCGTTCAAGACTTCCGAGATGATGCCGATGTAGGTGTAGATATCCGTCAAGACCACGAGGCTCGAATCTATACGTGCCACCCACAACTTGCTGAGAGTGCTGTATAGAGCCGGCAGGAAGAAAGTTGCGAGGTTAAAGATCAGAGATCCTGAAAATCTGCGTGAGATTTCTTCTTATCAGTCAAGGAAAGGTGCTCTGGGTTTTGAACACGCCGAACGAGACACTTGCCTCTGTCGGCTCCAAAATGCAAGCTTGGGAGTTTCCGGTTCTCCAAGTTCGTGCCCGTCTGGGGCTTGCACGTCATGCTCGATATTTGACTGGCCTGGAAATTTAGCGATGTTCGCCATTCTATCGAGTCGAGTTTGAATGTGGCGAAGAGAGGAAGTTGGAGATTTGGAAGCGGGGAAAGATACAGTTGATACGAAGCGCATGCAATAGAAGCGTCTCGTAAGGCTTTGGTGTGGGGGAGGATTGTTTTTAGCTCCAATCGTGATGCATTCGTTGGCTTGCTTCTCACTTGCATTAGCCAGTCTTGGGATCACCGGGTCTTCGTTTGTTCACTCTAGACACTATCGAGGGCACCTCTTGCCCGGCAGCTATAAGTGCGAGTTTTACCAACAGTAGATATCTCATGACGCCCCAGTCAATACTACATTTGCTGTGAATTATACCAGCCCGAAAGCGCCCGAAATGACTATTGAAATGCTTTGAGAAGAGCCTTATTCAGTCCCGACACGCATTTGGCTTTCTGGTTCATGCGACTCCCAAGCATTCAATTTTGCCCTGGAGTACAGGCATTTTTCGCCAATGAGACATCTTCAGAGTCTCCAAGAGATTGATTTATATTGCAAGAATCTACACGACTGCCAAAACTCGAGATGAAACTGCTTCTTGGCAGTTGACACGCCGCCCTTTTCGACTTCGCCGAACGCCTCCGAGTCGAACATCTCGATTAAGCGTATCTTGGCAGCATACTGTCACAATGACTTTTCAAAATGGATTCAGCATCAGATGGATACAGTTTGAAAGTCTCTACGTTGCTTTGACAACCTCAATACGAAACCGTCTTGCGTATCTGCTGCCGAGAATCTACTATCGCAGTTCCTCGTTTTTTTTCGTGTATGAGGAGCTTAAGCTTCCGGTCTGTTGTTTGGGTAGTCGCACGAGGGCGTTCGTTCCCCCGAAGGCTCTCATTTTTGTGTAAGAATTAAAACCCTATACTGCGCTCTAGACAAAAAAAGCTTTGGCAAGAAACAACTTGATTCTGTGGAAATGTTCAAAGCGTCATGCGATGCTGGGATATTTCATCTTGGTGAGATTAGGTAATCACTGACTCTGTGTTTGTATGGTGAGACCTTAGTAGGCAGGTGCCTCGTGACCACCAGACCGCCCGGCTGTCTGATGTCATTCACCGTAGGCCAGACCGCCTTCTCAAAAGAAAAACAGCTATGGCAGTACATTGACCGCCTTATGGAATAGCTTCTCATCTGCCGCATCTTCTTCCCCCATTTTCCGCATTCTCAAGACGCGTTCACGATCCACGTTGTCCATTAAGCTCTCTGGCCCTCCAAAATGGCGACTCCAGTGGATTCGAAGCTTCTGAAGAGGACTAAGTTTCCTCCTGAATTTAACCGTAAGGTGGACATGACGAAAGTTAATATCGAGGTTATGAAGAAGTGAGTTGCTACCCCGGATTTTAGGTTTCTCAAGGTTTCAAGGATCTGACGGTCATTGCAGATGGATAGCTAAGCGCATTTCTGACATTCTCGGTAACGAAGATGACGTTGTCATTGAACTGTGCTTCAATCTGTTAGAAGGCACTCGCTTTGTATGTTGCGTGCCTCATGACTCCCACGCCGCGCCACCTTTGGCATAGCCTGGTCTGTCCTCGAAAATACTAACCCACCAAACTTCCACAACAGCCGGACATTAAGTCTCTTCAGATTCAGCTCACTGGGTTCCTTGACAAGGATACGCCAAAGTTCTGCAAAGAACTGTGGTCTCTCTGCCTGAGTGGCCAGGAAAATCCCCAGGGTGTTCCCAAAGAGCTACTGGAAGCTAAAAAGCAGGAGTTGATGCAAGAAAAGGTACGATCCGATCATGCTCCCTTTCCGTTCCATCGTTGGCTGTAATCCCTGGCTGATTTTTTCCCAAAGCTCGAAGCCGAGAGGGCTGCCGAGGCGGCTCGGCGAGAAAGAGAAGAGGAGCGAATTCGAGAGCGTGAACTAAATGATATGAGACGGCGGGAACGTTCAGATCGAGGAGAGCGAGGGGATCGCGGCTGGCGACGCGGTCATCATGATCGACGCCGCTCGCGCTCGCGCTCGCCTGCTGGCCAATACTCCAGACAACGATATCGTGACTCTCCTCCTCGCCGTATGTCTACTCGCCCGGACCGCACTCCTCCTCCTGGTCGTTCCGATTCCCGATCCCCTCGTCGTTCACGTCGGCCAGATTTTACTCCCCCACGCGCTCGCTCTCCTTCACGATCTCCCCGGCGATCTCGCCGACCAGATGTCACACCTCCGGATGCTCGCCACTCATCCCGTTCACCTCGTCGTTCGCGTCGACCAGATGTGACCCCTCCGCGCGCTCGCTCTCCCTCGCGATCTCCTCGTCGCTCTCATCGGCCAGACATCACCCCTCCCAATGCTCGCTCGTCTTCTCGATCCCCTCGCCGGTTCCGTCGCCCGACACGCTCGCCGTCACACGGTCGTGGTTCCTCTCCGTCGCCGCGTCGATACCGCCGTCGCTCGTTTAGCCGGTCCTCGAGCCCCGACCATAATGACCGTGCTGGGCGACGTCGATCCAGTCGTAGTTCGACAAGAAATCGCAGAGATTAGACACTCAGTGCCGCTCATGGTAAGCCAGAGTCACTAATCGATTATCATCCATGACAATCTACTCACCGCTCGGAAGAATCTTCCTCCTCCTGTGCTAGCCTCTCCTCCATAGCGACTTCAAATTATCCCTCCTCTTGCCACGATCCAGTCATGCATATCAAAGATCACGGCTCTTCTCTCCACCGGACGTGAACAATACTGTGCTGGCCTCCGGCTCGTTCATCGCACAAAATCTTTGGGCAAATTGGGCATTCATGACTGTTCTGCAAATCATGGGCCACGACGGATGGGTCTATTTTAACGTTGCGAGATCTCACGGGCCACGATCTCTCTGCATCTTCATGCGGGCGTATCGCAAACTCTCCTACCCTAAACAGTATTCGGTCACTTCGCTTCATCATGGTTTGCAATGGGGACAGTCTGGAGCGCCCCGGCGTAATGAGCCGTCTAATGATCATGCACAAGAAACTGAGCAGGGTTGGGCAGAAACGGACTGACGTTAAGCCTACAGACATTGATGATCGATCGACGATGTTGAGCGGATTCGGCATGTCTCGAAGGAAAGCCCGTATCTCTTCATACCTCTTGCCATCTCTTCTCCTTGATACCCATTTCCCCAGCCTAGTTCCTCAAGTGATGTGCTCTTTGTTCTCCAGGGATACTCATGAAATACCAAACACAAATCCTGCCCGTTATTATCATGACCGCACGACTTAATGTTTTGGGTTGATCAATTTGGCGTCCTTGAGTTGATACAATAGTGCATTTGCGTCTCCCTACTTCATAATACCTAATTCTTTCTCGGTTCCATCAGGTCAGCCCTACAACTTGGTCAGATCATCTTTATCACACACTAGCCCCTCAGGTACCTAAGAGAGGACGATCAAATTGTGAGTGTTGGCTCTTATAGACAAACGTGAGAATCGGCCTCTCGTCAGTAGACGCACACTAGTTGAACCCGTAGCCCTGGTCTGTTTACTACTGCTGC
This sequence comes from Penicillium sp. PF2412A, assembly GCA_023626555.1. NCBI lineage: Eukaryota > Fungi > Ascomycota > Eurotiomycetes > Eurotiales > Aspergillaceae > Penicillium > Penicillium sp. PF2412A. The sequence goes on along the minus strand of JAMAHA010000088.1, from coordinate 62,521 downwards.
AGTGATCCCAATTTTTCGCTCGTCATGAGTTCCATTGCGACAATCTACCCGTGGAGACCTGGACACGTGATGGTCAATGGAAAATGGGCATGCAGAATCACGATGGATGAGCTGCATAAGAATCGAGAAAAGTTGGAACAAGGCTCGCTTGCCATGGACCTAGTTAGCCTTGAGTATTGAATGGCCGTATTAGAGATTTTTGAAAGACTTGACTTCACGAGTATGAGACAATTTGGTTTATTGGAGCCGTCTTGAGATGAAGCGAAGATTCTCGTTTCGCCATGCATGAAGCTTCAGAGAAATGACTACAGTCTTGGAACATTGTAATAATTGACAAGTGGTCTTGAATTTGTAAGCGAAAGTATGTTTGTATCTCCTATTGTAGATTAATATTATAATTAACGATCCACAGAAGGGAAGGAAAGAGAGTCATGGGAAAGAACGCTATCGGCAAAAGAGAGTCGGAGAGAGAGAGAGAGAGAGAGAGAGAGAGAGAGAGAGAGAGAGAGAGAGAGAGAGAGAGTTCGGGAGGAAGTGAAGCTGAGCCGAACATTATGGTCAGGCCTGACTCAGTGACTTCAGGGGTCCCCAATCGAAGGGTGTCAAAAAATCATCTTGGCGTGAGGAATGCGCAACAGCAGCGAATGGAGAAATTGAGAGAGGTGGTGTAGATTTCTGTTCGCGTGGGTTGACAGAGTGTTCAACCGCTTACTCGCAACCGCAGACAGTCTGGTAGACAGTGACGGTCTCGGTCCAGGCGCTGTAGGAACCGCTGGAGCCGGTGACGACAGGAGCAGCAGTGGGGGCAGGAGCACCACCGCCAACAGTCCAGGTAGTAGCCCAGGATGTAGAGCTGGCGGTCTGGCTGGAGCCGGAGGCAGTGGCAGTAGGAGCGGCATCACCGCCAGCAGGCATAGAAGCAGAGGCGGCGCCAGAACCGGAGCCGGAGCCGGAGCCGGAGCCAGAGCCAGAGCCAGAGCTGCCAGTGGCGGAAACTCCGGAGTCAGAGCCAGAGCCGTTGGCAGAGCCAGAGCCGTTGGCAGAGCCAGAGCCGTTGGCAGAGCCAGAGCCGTTGGCAGAGCCAGAGCCGGAGACAGAGCCAGAAGCAGAGCCAGAGCCGTTAGCAGAGCCGGAGCCGTTGGCAGAGCCAGAAGCAGATCCAGAGCCAGAAGCAGAGCCAGAGCCGTTAGCAGAGCCAGAGCCGTTGGCAGAGCCAGAAGCGGAGCCAGAGCCGTTAGCAGAGCCAGAGCCGGAAACAGAGCCGGAACCGTTGGCAGAGCCGGAACCGTTGGCAGAGCCAGAGCCGTTGGCAGAGCCAGAGCCAGAGCTGCCAGTGGCGGAAACACCAGAGCCAGAAGCAGGTCCAGTCTCAGAGGCAGGAACTCCGCAAGAAGAGGACGAGGAGTCAGAGCCAGAACTGCCAGTGGCGGAAACACCAGAGTCAGAGCCAGAGCCGTTAGCAGAGCCAGAGCCGTTAGCAGAGCCGGAGCCGTTGGCAGAGCCAGAAGCAGATCCAGAGCCAGAAACGGAGCCAGAGCCGTTAGCAGAACCAGAAGCAGAGCCGGAGCCAGAAACGGAGCCGGAAGCAGAGCCGGAGCCGTTGGCAGAGCCAGAAGCAGATCCGGAGCCAGAAACGGAGCCAGAGCCGTTAGCAGAGCCGGAGCCAGAAACGGAGCCGGAAGCAGAGCCGGAGCCGTTAGCAGAGCCAGAAGCAGAGCCGGAGCCGTTAGCAGAGCCAGAGGTAGAGCCAGAAGCAGAGCCGGTAGGGACACTTCCAGTGGGGACCCCACCAGTGGGAGAAACACCGGTGGGAACACCACCAGCAGGGACAGATGCAGAGGGCTTGGAGCCGGTGGGAGAGGGCTTGGAGCCGGTGGGAGAGGCACCGGAGGGAATGAGGCTGCTGCTCGAGGCACCGTTGGGGGTGGAAACAGAGGTGGAGGGGGAAGGAGCACCGGGAAGGCTGCAGCCGGTGAACCACTGAGAGATGATCAGCTGGGTAGAAACACCAATGTCGAGGCCAGTGCAGCCACCGAGGAAGGCAGCCAACTCAGCACGAGCACCCCAGGACAGACCAAGAAGGCTCTCGCCACCAGCGAGGAGACCGAGAGCACCGCGGAGGTCAATGCTGAGGTGACCAAAGATGTCACCACCGAGCAAGGCAGAGATGTCGCCAGTGAGACCACCAATCAGACCGACAGAGACGTCAGCGGAGACAGCAGCAGACAGCCAGAGGAGGACAATAGACTTGAGTTCGACACCGAGGGAGCAGCTGGAGCCAGTGAGCCAGACAGCAAGAGCAGTGCGGGCCTCGAGATCAAGAGAAGCGGCAAGCTTGCCACCAGCACAGGCGTTCAGGCCAACAAGGAGACCAGCATCGATACCGGCGGCAGCCTGACCGTTGAGGAAAGCAGCGAGAGAGCCCTGAGCGTGGACGGACAGAACACCAGAGGCCTCAACGGAGGCACCAACGGAAGCACCAACGGAGATGGCAGAGAGGGCGGTATCGGCAATAGCACCGATCTCCACCAGACCACCGACGTGAGTGCCGTGGCACCAGCCCAGAACAGAGGCGCGGAGACTAGCCTCGAGAGGGCAGTCGGAGCCGTTCAACCAGGCAACAAGGGAGGCCTTGATTCCAGCGTCCAAGCTGCCCAGGACACCACCAGCGGCACAAACGCTGAGACCAGCGGAGACGTGGGCGTGGAGGCCAGCGTGGGCGTGAGCGTGGAGGAAAGCGGCCAGACTAGCCTGGAGGGAAGCGTCGAGAACGAGAGTCGAAGATAGATGAGCAGAAGGGAAAATGCCATCAATCGTGACGTAGATGGAATCCTTGGCGGCAATTTCCGCACAGGTAGGGATGAAGACTGACAGTGCAGCCATAACGTCGGCATCGAGAGTGAGAGAGCCGTGGCCCTCGCACCATGCCATGAGAGAGCTCTTCAAGTGACCCTTGATGTGGGCTTGACCAGCAAGCCACACCTTCAAGGCAGCACGAGCATCAGCACCGATCTTAGCGTGAGAGCATCCCAGAGCACTTCCTCCGAGGGCAGCAGCACCGGAGGCGCTGAGGCCACCGAGAACAGAGACGGAGACGGAGCCGTGGACACCTCCACCGAGAACTGCGTCGACCAGACCAACGACATCGGAGGCGGCGTTGCCCAGGAGGTGGGACAGCAGACCGAGAGTGCGACGCTCAACGGCGACTTCGGTAGGATAAGCGAAAGCAGTGCTTGCCAAAGAGGCAAGGAAAAGAATGTCAGAACGCATGATTGATATGATCCTCAAAAGTGGACGGTCAATTGGTTCGGTTGTCGATGCGAAGATTGGATCGAACGAGGAGATTGTAGTGAGTGTATAGCAACGGTGGCTTGAAGTAGATATCGAATAAAGACGAGAAAAGCGATTGGACGAGGAAAAGAAAACAAGGAAAGATTATGTGAAAATGACAGTGCAAAACGGACCAGAAGCCGTTTTTGAAGCAACGAAAGAAAAGAAAGATGAAGATGAGAGTGAATAATAACCTCGTTCAAGGGCGACGATCTTTGATCTTTATATAACCCCTGGACCTCGCTCGACCGTCCTCGAGATCTTGACCGGCTGGGGACGGCTGCCAGCCAGAGACCGTCACTGCCGTGAGAACCATGGTGTCTCTGGACTCCATCTCTGACTCCGTAGCAAAGAATAGCACACTCTGAGACGACTAGCGTATTTTGCTCCACTTTTCCCTCTTTTCTTCCCCTTTTGGCTCCTTCAACCAGTTCCGGGAGCACGATGGAGTAGCGCCATGCCCTAAGTGGAGAGGGCCCTTCAAGCCCTGTGCAAAGAGCAAACTGTAAAAGCCACTCAGTGGGTGTTACCCCGGGCTCGACGGGGAAAAGGGTGCTCAGCGCTCAATAATGGAGCTATCAGTTTCGCAAGTCGTCAAGTGGATCTCCGCCCAGAGTTTTTGGTCCACTACGGAGCGGCCGCTAACTCACTAGGGTGTGCACTACGGCCAACTCCCAGTTAGTTAGCCTAGTGCTGCCCCTTTCTCGTGGCTGGAGAATCGAGGGTTGCGGATGGCGACGGACAGGTACCGGGCAGCTGATCCACGATCCACTCCCAGGCTGAGTGGAGCGATGCGTCGTCTCAACAATTGCCAACTTTTTCAGCGCGCGAGCTTCAACTTTGGCCAAAACTTTCATCCAAGTCTTGGCCTGGGCATGTCTTTTGATCTTGTCTGATAGGCTTCTGGATAGTCATCAAGGTGTTGCATCATTTGGGAGAAGATCAATTTGCGGCAAAGACTGATTACCATCTGGTCGGATTTGTGAAATATACTTCAGGAGGCTAAGGTTGACGATGAGAGTTGGAGCCGTGTGACAACCCGGCGATGGCCATCAGCATCGTGGGAAAGGGGCTGTCCCGATCGAGTCCGTCGATGATAGCCAAACCTCAATTCAGGACAGCAGCCATCCGACTGTGCGGTCGAGACTAATCATTCCCTCGGCCGTGGTCCAGTCGCACAGATCCGACGTTGATGATAGACGAGAACCGGGTCTACGGCCGTGGGAAATTCCCCCAATCAGGCAGGGGTTGCGAGGATCACAATGTGGTTCAACGGGCGAGAAGCATCCGCGGCGTGCAGGCTCGTGATGGATCACGGAATCATGCGTGCTTCTGCAATCCTGAAGGCGACCAAGTTGGGCTGGACGCTGGTGGAGCTAAGCCTGTTTAAGTTTAGTCCAATAGACCCGCCCAAAGAATCAACCAGCGTCGAACTGGCCAAATTCCGAACACTTGAGTACTCCAATCTCGCATCCAGCAGTGGTTAAGCTTCGCTACTATTCCATCCAGCATGCTTCTCATGTTGATCAAGTAAAAACAATCAAGGGGGGTTGTCGAAAGCCTTTGTTGAAGGATCGATATGCGTTGTCGCCACGCGGATATAGTGATCGAATCAATCTCCATGGTTCACGCCCCTGTCACCTAAATCGAATAAACCGAATGTGTTCAAAACTTAAGAACAGGAAGCACTCGGTTTTTCTCTTTCTGACTTTTGATTGCTGGACTCACAAATACCTGGGACGTCTAGTATATGAAAATGTCTGATTTAAAGCCGTTTCCCTACTCACTATCATAGGATTGACCTTTGAACAGTCCCGAGTTACTGTTACTACTGTATACTTGTGGATACACACATAGCGGTGTGCACCACCGCACCTAGTCTAGGTCCTACAGTGTAACAATACATGGTTGCTGAGATACGGATCAATGGATTGACGGGTTGACGGCAGTCTGTGGCTTACATTTGTAAGAATGCTGCGGATCACGTCCCCTTTTTTTGAGTTTTGGTGAGGATTCAGAAATGATTCCAGCAGCGTCCAGCCAGTTGTGCGAGCTTCATCAATGTCGAGTTTGCAGTGCAGTCATTGTTTGTTTACTCCGCAAGGTCCACTCGACTCCCGCTCTCACGCGCAGTGGATCATCACCCCTGGAGTCCATCAGTCCAGTGACAATAGAACGTGCTCTTTCGGAGGCACTAACCGTTTCGGGCTCCCTTTTGCGTCTTTTGCGTCTCCTCGCTTTAAAATGGGCAGAAACATGATGATCAATGCTCTGATTGTGGTAGTGCAAAAGCCTCCAAATCCATCAGGTTGCGATCGTGCCTAATACTGCAAACGCGACAGAATGGAAAGCTCTCTCTCTCTCTCTCTCCCTCATCGCCGATGACTGGTCTCTTGAGAATGGCCGGCAGGGATTTCATAAACTCGTACAAAGTACAAATTCGGGTACATCTGGATAAACTACATTATTCCTGATGGTAGTACTGTACTAGTTCCGTGTACACTGGATAATGATACTAACAGAATCATGCAGGGTGTTTGACTTTGTCCCCATAAACCTACTACCATAAGCCGTCGTGGGTCCAGGTCAGGTACCAGGCACCGCAATGCGACATGCAGATCCTCGCAGGAGTTAGACTCAATGGGGTCAACTCGCGTCTTGGCTTCCAGACAGGCCCTGGTCAAGCCAAAGTGAGTTTTCCGAAAGATTTACGACCAAAAGGTACGCTAGATCAGATCCAGACAAGCTCTTCCCCATTTCCTGGGCTGCTAGCGGTGATGTGTAAAATCCGGTCCGACCAGAGACGAGACCAGCCCGACCTGCTCAATCATGATGGGATCCCCCCCACCGGAATTATGTCGGATTGTTGATAGTCGGCGGTGGTACAAGAAGTATGTTTCCAGCCATTGGCCACATTCAGTCCCAATGAGGCTCTCTTCAAGAAAGTGCTCAGAAACCCGGTTTGGCTGTGGTTCGGAATCTGAAACGCCCTGCTCCCGAAATAAGGGGTCAGTCAACCCCAGAAGGCGAACAAGATCCATGCTTGAGGAATCGAATCCATGGTCAAGGGCTGTTTCCAAACTTCCACCCCTCCATCGCTTCCCTGCCCGCTGCTATTTTCGGCGTCCAACGGATGGGTTCATGACGGAGGATGAGGCAGAGGTAGCACGGTGCCCGGCTGCGCCGTGCCATCACGTCCATCGCCACGCATTACCTCCAAGAGTCACCGTTGGAACAGACTGACCAATCCATTGTGGCTGCCTGATCAATCGGTCCAGGTCATCAATGCTGCTAGACTCAACAGCCGACCTGAGTTATTCCGTATAGGATCTTTTTGAAAAATTGGGCCCCGATCTTGAAATCGGCACTAGTATACTACTAGGCTCAGTCATGCTTTCCAAGGCTATCACACTATCAATCTTCAAATGTCACGGCCCTACTAGCTGACAGCCGTCCAGTGGAGTCCTTACCTAGCTCAGATACAGATCAAGTCGCCGAATACTGTACCTTGAATGAGGCGCACAGGGCAATCCTGTAGTCTCGAGGGCCGAGATGCAAAAGTGCTCCGTCGTTCGGGAGTGGGAACCACTCCACCTGCATTCGACCGAGAATCTCGACTCTCCCTCTCTCCGCCGATGTGCTAGCCCAGATAGAGTGAGTGAAAGTGATGAATTACTCGTAAGGGAATCGCAAAGTCAAAGTGGATGGGACTGTGCCTGAGTCAGAATGCGCCACAACACCCACAAGACTCGTGCTGGCAAGGTCGTGATTCCATAGTCGATGGATGCAGGTGTTTACTCAAAATTGAGATCACTAGTGTGGTGTCCCCTCCGAGAACTGCCGAGCTGGTCAGACCACATTTGAGATCAGGTCACATGGCTCGAGTCGGACAGGAGGGTACAACCGGCAAGTGTAGGTTCAAAGGCTGGAAATTGAGGTGATGACAATCGAAAACAAGGCAGACAACCTGTCTTTCTGCTAGCCTGTCAGCAACGTACATTAGTGCTGCGAGGCCACCAGAAGTTGACTCTCTCTTCAGCTCCTCTCTCCTCAGGCGAGTCCAGTCGCGGCTGTTGTTAAGCTTTCACGACTCCACCGCGCAAGTTTCGCAGTTCAGAGCTCCAGTCTTCATCCACACGCTACAAGCGGATGACGATTGGTTTTCTTTTTTTAATGATGATATACAGTACACTTTCCTCACAGTCTCTTGAAACAGTATACAAGTCCCACTAGCAGCATGGGCACGAACTCCTGATCGCTTACGGATGGGGACACAGGGCGAAATGCGACCGTCAAAGTTCGGCGCACGGTTCGGGAGGGGCGATCTTGAAGCGATCGCGGTTTCAGGCTTGTCCACCGTACCAAGCCTCACGTCGCCCAACCTCAAGATTCCAAAGATCATGAGCAGTTCGTGCCCCCCGTCACAGATAGATTACTTGCAACTTTGCACGTCAAGCTTGTTTACTCCGCATAGGTTTGCGCGGATCTGAGAGTGGTTCGTCACGAACTAAAAAAAGAACAGCCTCCCCCCGATCCGTGCCCCAAAAGTCTGTTGACATCTGTGACGGAGGTGGATTCTCATCCGGCTGCGATACCCCATCAAGCCGAACAACGGGTTTCGCTTCTTTCCGTCGGTTCCACGGACGTAATGTCTGTTTGGGGAGAGTTCTTTTGACTGATCGTTTCTGGACCTCAGTGAGGGACAGGACTGGGTGGTGGTCGAGGCACAGAGGGGCGTTTGATCCCTGGCTTGCTGCGATTGGTCCACAAGAAGGTTTTTGTCACTGAGCTATTTTTGACCGGCCGAGAAGCAGACACGAGCAACTGGAAGAGGTGAGGCGTGAAACTTGTCGCTTTGCTTTTCTTTTTGTTAATTCTCCGCTCCGAGAGCATCAACGCTCACGGCGTGATGGTTTGTACTCCTATCGAATGACTTTTTCCTCATTTCTTACATGCGCTTCATAGATGTCATACAACACCAGAGCTGCTGAGATGACACCGTCAACGTGACTAGATCTCGCAGGTTTTCTGGACTTCGAATGAGTCCAAGTTCTTGTCCGGGTATTGAACAAAGTCTTCTTCGTTTCGACTATGACACTGGCCATCAAGTGAACCCATCATGAGCATTGATCATTTCCCCTGATGGCAGGTAGTGTGTCGCAAGAATCACAGATGAAAGGGAATTTATGAAACTGCCATGCAGCCCAGACCATTAACATATGCAAGAATCTCGTGTGGCATCGTTATGCAGCTTGTGCTTTGGTGCGTTTCGTCTTTTTTGGGGGATGACTCGTGTCAAATTTGAAGCAATGCATGGGTTCCCGCAGGAGAATTCTCATCTGGCCCTCGAGTGTCACGGACAACTGCATCGAGGGCTGAGGCTTGGCTGGGATCGTTATGCCCAGATCGAGGGTCTACAGACTACTGATCTTTCTTGGGTCTCATGACATGCACCGTCGTGTCACCTTCTATGCACCCACGTTTCGACGGCTCCTTCTTGCAGGATCCAAGGTCCGGTGGACACGTAAATTTCTTGAAAGGATTGCTTCAGTCATTTTCAGAACTTCTCGTCAGTGAAATATTGCTGCATGGCTTCCTTTCTTCCCCACATTTCATGGCGTGTCAAAAGCAAAACACACTCTTCTGCACTCCCTGATTCTCCAGCGAATACTCCAAGATGACAGGTGAGAATCAAGAGCATCTGAGCTTTGACTTTACGTAGTGAGAGATCTCGTGCGCACTATGTGCGTCCTCTCTCGGCACGTTGTCAAGCTACCCCTGCAGGTTGGTAGTTTTTGGAATGCAAGTGCAGATCGAATCCTGATTGTATTTTTTGGCCAAATCTATTGATGATGATTTCTAATCTGCATTATTCATGGACGCTAAGGAACTGGACTGAGTGAGCCAAGTATCTCGCTTCTTGGAAGAAATCTCATGATCGAACAACTTGGTACGTATGGTTACTTTCCAAGCAGACAGGATAAATATTCGTATCCCTTCTCCGTTCAACGGGCACCTGCACATGTAACCAGCCGCTTCCACGGAACTTGCCCCCGATGGTTTTGAGCCGAGCGTGTTCATTTCACCTTTGAGACCGTAGCTTCAATCATCCGCTTTTGATTCTTTTTTTTCTCTTGGCTCTTGATCTACCGGGCATAGAGCTGGGGAGAGATTGGACACCATCATGGATACGGAAGGACGATTCCAGTCTATATATTCATCTCGCGCATTTCACTCGTTCGAGGGATTTGAGTTTTCCCGCGACTGGAGACTTCGACAGCCGAAGTGAACAAGTTAGCAGGTTTCCGAATTATTGGACTACCTTGAGTAATAGGTACTTGGCCAGTAGATAGTAGCCTTACCTCCCTCCAACCATGGAATGTAGGCAGGCCTGGACGTCGGTGAAGTAATGGCTGCATTGCTTGATACGTATTGAAGTTGATTTCGATACCTTTCAACATGCCAGATTCGAAGCCGTCCTTTCTTTTCCACGGTGCTTTCATTTGGAGCCAGCGCCATAGAATTGGTGTGGGATAAGTGAGGTGCCTAAGTTTGTCGGGATAGTTTTTGGGTATGACATCTGCATTAGTTGATGATTGAGCACGTTCAAACATGTGGAACTTTCGTATTCGAGCAATTCAGTAAGGTATACACGAATGACTATCAACTTTAATGGTGCAAAATGTGCCGTTCCATAGGTGGGTTGCGAGTCCCATTTTTAAAAGTGTGCAAATACGTTCGAAATAGGGTGCTGTCTGCCTAAACATGAAGTCTGGGCATTTCAAGTGAGCGGCATAGATCGAAGATACAGAATATAGGGTGAGTACTGAAATTTTCAGATGAGTTGAATAAATAAGTCATTCGATGGGTCTCTTCCAGACATACTAGTTGACATGTGTGGGCGGGGGAAATCACGAACGGAGTGCACCATACCAAACTTGCGAGGGTGGTGAAATAAATATATTTCTCCCAATCCAACCTCCCGTAGTGCCTCGAGCTTGGCTACCTACCTACCTACATATTGATCTGTTTCGACATTCGATCTTTCAGGATTACTTTGAGGGAGTAGGAGGTAGAAGCATGAATGATTCTAAGTGCTTACACGCAGGATTCAAACCAATAGATTCTTTGCCTCCAAGGATTGGATTCGTGCTGAAAATTCAAACAATGTTCAAGTTGGGGGCAGATCATTGAGACTGTGGGTAACGGACAGAGATTGGTGACATCAACATAAAAGGCGCGCTGCGCTAAAACTATGTACTGTATTGTACGACGACTACATGTCGTCTTTCGTTCACCTATATTTCGTGTACAGGTACTCTGGGGAACATGTCATTTAGATATATTAGCAGCCTATTACTCAATAAAGACATCCGATCGGCATCGAGTGGGAGCCGTAGAACAGCCAGGGGATTGATGTTTGTATTTTACGTTCTGCCACAGTCATTCGGATCGAATACATGAACGAGGGAGCTCGTTGTCATGACAACGTTGTATCACGTGATAGTTAGCGCGCCGTCACAAATCGCGATGGATCCTCGGGTTCGAGATGATTGGACTTTCCCATTGTGAATAACAACAAACATACGATACCCTCGGGCCGCCAAAGGCCAGCATTGATACACGACTTCAATGTAGGGCTGAACTCGACATGGCGTCCCCGAATTCACTCTCGTCAGCCCACAATTCCGCCTTATATCAACAATCCGCCCGACTAATGTCCCGTCCTGTGGTCTCTCGTTCCGGGTCGAGACGGGCGTCGCCAGCGCTACAGTATGCCGAGTCTAAACCATCGGTCGCAAGAACCTATACCGGGGACAGCTCTGATGATGAAGTGCCAGAGCCAAAGTTCAGCGCCTCGGTAAAGGCGCTCCTGGACGGAGATGGGTTGGGATCCTCTCCTCATCTCCACAGAGGCCAACAACAGTATCAATACCGGCAACAACAACAACAACAACCTTCCTCATACGAGCGCCGGTCAGCCGCCAACTTGCGACAACAGAGCCAATCGCCTCGGAACGCCTCGCCTCACGATCAATCCAATGGGAGTCCTGCTCCACGAGTCGTTCGAATTGGTGCCATCTCGTCCTCGTCGGCCAGATTCTCTCGCGAAGGTTCCCCATTGGCACACAGTCACAATGCCGAATCCGAAGCGCAAGACCGCCCCAACGATTTCATAACACCCGCGCCGCGACCGCGAAGCGTCCGAATCAATGCGTCGCGAAGCAACACCCGCTCCCCGTCATCTGTCTCGCCTTCCGCCAAGCGCGCAACAGATCGTCAATTGGGTGAGGGGTATGGCAGTGGTGAGCGTTCGGATGGCGAGTGGAAGTCGCGTCATGAAGATGATTATCTGTCTCGAGTCGGAGCATCCTCGGTTTTGCGCAGTCGCGCCGGCGACGAAGTCGCACCACACAGTTCCCTACGAGTGAAGCGCGTCGGACGGCTTACCGGAACATTCCTCAATGGACCAGCACGTAGAGGAGTCCTGCGTCGGCAAAGCGAGGAGAACAATGAAGAACATCACATGATGAATGAGGATATCATTCGTGAGCATGATGCGCGACAAGAGGCCGATGAAGAGCGTCATCACCAGCCCCGAAGCTCTACGAAAGCATCTTCGCCCAAGGTATCATGGGCAGATCCCAATACTGCCTCAGAAAAAAACGGATACGACCAACATCAGCAGCGTCTTCGTCCCGACAGGTCTGCAAACCGAGCCAGTGGAGATTGGTTATTTTCCAGGTCCGCATCGCCCAAATCGAACGAGTCCCAATCCAAGTCCACGCCGGCCTCTTCAGAGGTCTCTTCCAAGTCTTCGGGTGGGAAAGAGCAGCCTGTCTTCAAGGTACCGTCACTGCCACCATTATTACCCTCTGCAAGGGATCAAGAGAATGAACCTCCACCAACCTTCAAGCGTGCCAAATCACAGGGCCTCGGTTTGCTAGATAAGCCCGAGAGAATCTCTGTTGTATATGATACCGAAAAGAAAGATGCGGCGGCAGAGACTCCCGCCGAGAGTCCTGCACGAAAGGTTCTCGCCCACAGAAGCAGCAATACGCCACACCGGCCAGCGCCTCCGCCTCCCAAGATGTCGGTCTTAGAGACCGCAACCGCTACAGGCGGTGCGTCTTCATCGCAGTCAAGGAAGAAGCGAACGCAAGTGTCTATCAATCACAAGCATTTCACTCGCTTAGATTGCATTGGTCGTGGTGGCAGCTCTCGGGTGTATCGTGTCATGGCCGAGAATTACAAGATTTTTGCGCTCAAGCGCGTCAATTTGGAAGACGTGGATCCAGTGACCTTGACTGGGTACAAGGGTGAGATTGATCTCCTGAAGAAACTCGAAAACGTGGACCGTGTGGTGCGATTGTTCGACTGGGAGCTCAATTTGGACAAACATTGTCTCAGCGTTCTGATGGAAATCGGCGAGTCGGATTTGGAGAAAATCCTGACCTATCGTCTCAATGCCGAGGATGCTGTTTTTGATATCAACTTTACTCGTTTCTACTGGAAAGAAATGCTCGAGTGTGTGCAAGCTGTACATGAGCACAACATTGTACACTCTGATCTGAAGCCAGCCAACTTTCTCATGGTCCAGGGCCGACTGAAATTGATTGACTTTGGAATTGCAAACGCGATCCAAGACAACACCGTCAATGTTCATCGAGAACAACAAGTGGGCACTCCCAATTACATGTCGCCCGAAGCGTTGGTGGATTCGAATGCCTCGCTTGGCTTGCCAGCAAGCATGGGTAAGATGATGAAGTTGGGAAAGCCCAGCGATGTGTGGAGTCTGGGATGCATCCTATACAAGATGGTGTACGGGCAACCGCCCTTTGGTAAAATTGCCAAGTACTACGAGCGTATCATGGCCATTCCGAATCCTCGTGTGCAAATCGACTTCCCCAGCCATGGTGTCGGCGGCGTGCCAGTGCCTTCCGGACTGATCAAGACCTTGAAGCGATGCCTTCAGCGAGATCAGACCTTGCGCCCAACGATCGAGGAAATGCTTGGTCCCCGTGATCCTTTCCTACATCCGGACGCCCAGTTGGAGGGCGCTGTGCCCGTCACCCAAGACATGCTTGGCCGCATCTTGGCCAATGTCGTCAATCACTGCAAAGCCCGGGGCATTCCAAAGGAAGAAGAGCTGGCCGCCTGGCCTGCGGGCTTTTTTGCAAAAATCAAAGCGGCTCTTGAAGAAGAAAATGTCTAATATCCCCTGTCGCTCATTTCTCAACCTTTCGTCTGTTTCCATACATGTCTTTTTCGTCTCCTTCCATTTCTTGTCACGACTCTCACGACTACTGGTGTCCATTGGTGTTCCCTGATTATTTCTTGTTTCTTGCACTGGCGCTCGGATTCTCTCTTGGGGGTTCATTTGATAGCCAATTTGATTTGGATCTATCTGACTCCATTGCATTTCTTTTTTCTTTTTCCGTTTCTGTACTCTGCGCCCCCGGGCGAGCCACTGCTCTATTTGACTTGTTCACATGGAGTTTTTCTCTCTTTGGTTTGGTTTTTCCTTTCCTTTTGCATGGCAAAGGTTGCCGCTTCTCCACGTCTTTTTCCTTGTTCACAATTCTTTTTTCTTCTGTAAAGGTTGTCCTGTTCGAGCGTGGATAACTGGAGTGGAGCCTCATTGGTGTTTATCGGGTCTCTCGGTCCTCATTGCCCAGTCATGGGATGTGCTGGATACATACAATCAAGATTCTCGGCGGGACTGTCTCTGTGCTCTCCGCAAGTTGCCTATTCAAGACGATCTATTTGCATTTAGGAAAAATCTTTGCTATATACGTAATGCGGAAACGGGTGGCCCTTTTGAAGCCCTCGCCTCCTTCACAATGTCATCAAAATCTTGCTGCAATGTATTCGAATAGCTTTACGCTAAACGATCTTCGCGCGAAGTTTAGAATGCGACTTGGGTCATGCAAGAGCTATTGTACTTTTTCTCGTTAAAAAAAAAGGGGGGGGGGAAGAAAATCGACAGAATTCGCGCCACAACGCCTGAGAGATAGCGGGTTTCTATCAACCACGGAAGAGAGACGAAGAAAATAAACAATTCAAAGTTGGATCCGCAACATGGGGTGGTATCGAATGCAGATAGTCGGAATCTGCTAGGAGGGGATGATAAATGGCGATTGGTAGTTTGGGCGGGAAAATGCAAGTGTTTAAACGAGGAGAACACTAAATTGGACCGAGTTAGTATATTTCGAGGTCGAGGTTTGAATGAGATTGGTGTGGGGAGCACTCACGCGTTCACACAGCCATCGTTCTCGGGCACGTTCGTGATCTGTGCCCATTTACCCCAAACCACCTTACCGGTGGTGGTGACAAGACCCAACTCTGAAACGTTGACCTCGATGATGGTACCCTTGGTCAAGACACCCAGCTGAGTGAAGAGAGGGTTGTTGGGGTTCTTCTTGACGGAGAGAATTGGCAGTTGCACAGTCACACCGAGTTCGGGGCTAGAAGAGGAGAGAGATGAATGTTAGTTATCGTTGATCGTATCCGAAGTGACCAGGTCAAGTGTCAACACAAGAGCCTGTCGAGCGATTCCAAGGCTGCGAAAGGGGTGTAGAAAGCAGGGACGTACTGAGTGACATTGGCCTTCTTATAACGCAGACCCATGGGACGAATGAATCGCTCGTACTTGACGGGGCGACGAGTGAAATCATTGCCAACGAAAGTAGGCTTTGTGATCATGCGCTTCCAGGACTTCTTGTGGGTCTTCTTTCCGGTGTTGACCACCTTGAACATCTCCTCCTCACTGATACCCTTGACCTTGGGCAAAGGCACGGCAAACTTGGCCGCCTTCTCAGCTCGCTTGTCCTTGATGGCACTGGACAAGGCCTTGGCGTTGGTAGCCTGAGACCGGTCGAGCAGGTACTGGGGCAGAGGAGTCTGGGAAGGCTCGTCGGGAGCGGAAGACTTGACGTTCTTCTCTTCCTGAGCCTTGATGCGCTTCTTCATCTGAATCTTCTCCTTGTGGCGCTTCTGTTGGTACAGCTTGGCCCGGAGACCGCGCAGGTTCTGGGCATCGTGTGATTGCTTGTGACCCTCACGAGCCTGGCGCTTGCGGACACGCTCATCGTGATCCAGCCGCTTACCATGCTGCTTCTGCCAACGCTCGATATACCTGTGAAAAGATAATGTGTCAGTCTTGACATACTGGAAAATTATCCTGTCGAGCCATCTGAGGCGGGCCGGAGAGGAGGGGGCTTTTTCACGAACTCGTTCTGAGGCTGTAGGTCGGAAACTTTGTCAGTCAAATCTTTCCAAGTTGCAGTCACTTTGAAATATGAAGAGAATGTTACATACCATGTTGAACGAAGAATTATGAGCACGAATGTATTAGATGGTCAAGGTATGGAGGTTGACCTGCAAGATCTAATCGCTTACCGAAAAAAGTC
The DNA here is from genome assembly GCA_023626555.1 of Penicillium sp. PF2412A. NCBI lineage: Eukaryota > Fungi > Ascomycota > Eurotiomycetes > Eurotiales > Aspergillaceae > Penicillium > Penicillium sp. PF2412A. The sequence goes on along the minus strand of JAMAHA010000088.1, from coordinate 46,778 downwards.
GTTCTCTGCGGCAAAAGATAGCAGATCATGTGACCTACCTTATCGGCGCGCCCGCCGTGAGCTTTACTGTGTATCACGTGATGCATTACGGACGGCCGGGCGGCCATAAGCGCAAGGACTGATTTTCTCGAGGGAAATACAGTCCGGCCGTTCTTGCACGGCATCTGGTCAAACTAGAAAGTCCTTCAATTTCCGCCCGTTCCCTCCGTGTCTTTGCGAAGGAGACTTTGAGGAGACTTCGGTCACAATGTTCTCACGATCAGTATTCCGTGGTCTAGCCGTTGACCTTCGGTTGTTCACTCCGATCTCGACTTCCACCGCGGCGGCTCCCCTTCGGCAACGAGCTTGCCTGCACCAAACCAGTCTCCTCCGATCACAGCAACAAGAGATCTCAAATCAATCCTTCTCTTCTTCAAACCCTGAACTACCGCTGAGTGCTGCTCGTCGTGCTCAAGACTCCGAACCAGAAGTTCAGCACTCTCCCAAGGTTCCCTCATACGACCCTTCTTCTCCATCCTCCACGCCTCGAACTCGCGCCGACGTTCCTCTCGCCAAGCAACCCGTCGCGCCTACTTTTGAATCCCCTCTCGAAGTCAGCAAGAGTCTCCTGTCACGATTGCCTCATCTTGTCGGTCAATCGCCGCACTATATTGTCGCGGAGCTGCATGCTCGTCCATACTTGTTGACGGAGGGCGACCACGTCCGTCTTCCTTTCCTGATGCCCAAGGTCAAATCGGGCGATATTCTTCGATTCAATCGCGCCACCGCCCTGGGTTCCCGAGATCTTACGATGAAGGGCTCACCACACCTCGACGAACGTCTGTTTGAGTGTCGCGTCCGCGTGGTTGGTGTCGAGTCCGAGCCGCTGCGTATTAAGGAGAAGACCAAGCGGAGACAGCGTCATGTTCGACAAGTTCGAAGCAAGCACCGTCATACGATCCTGCGTGTGATGGAAGTCAGGGTGAAGACACCCGAGCAGTTGCTGGAGGAGGGCGCTGTTGTCGTTGAGGACAGCGAGGATACATCTACAATTGAAGCTCGGTCATAGTCTTGCAAGATGGAGCCACCCGAGTGAAGACGGACTATGTCATAAGAAAATTCTATCCTACAACGAGAGCTTTGGGACGCCTCTGAGGGGTCCACTGTGATATTTGACATTTTGACTTGCCAGGAACTGATGCGTTCGAGATAGTTGCATCAAGCTTATGTACAGATAGATGGGATGTTTGGGGGACCGCTTTCTTGCGCATTGTACTTTACTTTCTTTCCTTTTCGATATTTTCCCCCTCCTGAGGAATGGGACTTCTTCCAGTGTTTTCTTCTTTGATAATTTGGAAATGATTAGATTTCCAATCTGGTTTCTGAAGAGGTCCGTATCAGCATTATACACTCTTCCCGCGAAATTCCTAAAAAACTTGGAAAATACTATCTTCTTCTCCCCCACACAAGCAGAGTAGGATTAACATCAACCACCACCACCACCACCACCACCACCACCACCAAAGTCCAGAAAAACGACACACACAGATATATAGATCATAGATCATCCATAATGTAGACATGACTCTCTACCAATCTCAGCTCCGTGAACCCTACTCCTATCTGGGTAACAACAACACTAGATACTGATTTGATCAAGTAAGAGGTGAAAAGGACCTAAGACCTTGGTCAATCCCGCGTGTCTTGCAGAAATATTGAATGTCCTCCCTAGAGTCTACTTCATCTACTACCTGAGCTGGGATCTTGACTGCTTTGCTGCGCAGCCTATTCCTGAATCCTTCATTCCGTCCGTCCTACATGGTGGAAAGAGTCCTGTTTTTGAACTTTCGAGGTACATTATGTGGAAGACCGGACTACGGGTGCAGGTGCGAACAGGGCATGAATACCCTACAAGACAATTGTAGGTTTCCTTGATATTCTTGTATCCTTAAACTCTAAGAATTCAATTGAAATCAAGAGTTGAAAAAAAAATCAATTCATTAATCATTCAAGGTCTGCTCTACGCTATTCCAATCTATTCAAAAAAAAAAAGCAAAGTGACTTTCCCCAAGCAAACGATCAATCACTCAATATCATGTCCCAACGTGGTATGTACCGTACCAGAATAGTCCTTTCACGTCAAGTTCAGAAAAGCGATAAGAGAGCCAAAGAAAAAAAAAGCATACACATAACTCAACCCACCCCGTTGGTTGGATGGGGAGACACGGCGTTTCAAACATGCAAAGTGGTATTTCATCAAGCGCCTTTGTCCGAAATGAGAAAAAAGGTCCGTCAACGCCGAGAGATGTGGTGAGAAGCAGAAGATGATTCCGCAGCAGCGGAGGAGGGGGGGATCAGGAGTCGAGGTTGAAGAGATAGAGGAGGTGTGTTATGGATCTGGGAAAGGAAAAGAGGTGAGGGGGGGAGGACGGGCATGTAGTGAGCTTCGACGAGCGCTTCCGGAGAGACTACATTGGCATCTCGTCGCCGTCAATATCACTGACACTTGTCGCCGGAGAGGCAAGGCCAGAGATGACCGAGGAGCTTGCGCCCGTTCCACCGTGCATGTCGACCTCGCCGAGAGCATCGTCGTAGCCACCCGAGCCCATGGTGGGTCGCGAGGGCTGCTTGGCTGAACTCGCCATCAGTTCTTCGATACTCGGTTTGGCGGGGACATGCTTGTCCAGCATGGTGGCATGGTCGAGACTTTCCAACGCGAAGCCCATGAATTCAGCGTTCTTGTGGGAAACACTGAGGGTCCAGCGATATTCACACAGGCGGATGCGGTAGAACTCAGCCTCTTCGTTGGTCGGGGCGGTGATACGCAGCAACATCCCGAACGAACCGATCAATGAGAAATTGGTGCGCGCAGAGGCGGGCCAGAAGGAACGCAAGTGAGCCGGCCGTAATCGGTTCACAAAGTCCATGGCAGAGATCAGTCGCGTCTTGGCTGCCGAACGGCAGATGTGGGCCAGATAGGGGTCCGCGCCATCACCGGCCAGAGAACGCACGATGCAGCGGTGGAGTGTGATTTCCGTTGCAAAGTAGGCCAAGTGTAAAGCGCCGTTCCGGGCATGTTCATCCGTAATGGTTTCCACAATTTCGCCAGTGGAGGATTCCATCTTCAGTGCCGCAGGTAAGGATGAGAACCATTCTTTCAGTCGAATCTGTGCGGGTTTGGCCTTGTCCAAAATGATCCGAGTGCGCTGGTTTCCTGCAGCGCGAAAATCCTCGATCGCCTGCAAGGTATAAAATCGGTCCAGGATGTCCGACAGGATGGTGGTGAGGGCCACCATGTGACAGAACAAGAGAGGTCCGTGACCCACATCTCCATCGTCATGGACCGAGTTCGTTCCGGACGCAAAGGCATCTGAGAAGTCCTGCTCCACCAGATCCTTGACAGTCCAGTTGAATGCGAAGATCTGGGAGGGCCGGCCGTGGACGAGTGAGGACCATTTGTCCTGCATGTAGAGTGCCCAGGCCAAACGCTTTCGCAGACCCTTTTCCCATGTCTTCATACGCCACGTCGTGCAGTCCTGGTGCAGTCCGAGCTCAAAGCCGGCAGTGACCAGTTGACCGTTCAGGGAGGCTGTCGCAAGAGTCGATTTCTGGGTCAACAGCAGACCGGCCTGGATTGTGGAGATGCTGGGGTACGGAAGGGAGTCAATCAACAGCTTCAGGGCAGTGCTCTCCAACCGCTGAGCGTCAGGCTTTCTTGCCGTCTGCGATCCAGTCCCCACGTCCACAAACTTGAGAGTCAACACGTAGACTGCGGCGAGCAGGAGAGGAGACAGATGCCTTCGCTCCCGATAGGATTGACGAAAGGCATCCTCCATCAGAATGGGAAATGACGGGTGTACATGTTCGAAGAATTTCTCCACCAGGGTGGAGCCATAGGGAGCGACCAGGCTCTCAATGGCATCCAGCGACACGGCCTGCGAGTCGCCAATGGGTACCGTGTTGACCACACGCATAAAGGTGCAGTCATCCGCACAGCGACGGATGCGCGAGGCGGACACGGTGCATTCATCATATTCGTCGAGTGGAAGATATTCCAACAGCGTCGGCTCCAGCTCCGTGGTCATCCCAATGTGCTGGGTGGTTTGATTGAAGAAGCCGGAGCGAATCATCGAGGGTGGTTGGGCGGGATGCGCCGCTTCGCTCTCGGGAGCAGGCTGAACGGGCTGAACAGTGGAAAGTCTGCTTGGCGACCTCTGATTAGCTTTCACACAGAGCTTATGATCTATCTCTGTCGGTGCCATCGCGGCCTGGCCAAGACACCAAGACCACACATTCAATCACAGAGTACTACCGAGGGCACTCACCTTTTTGTAATCTCTCCATGGTCCCGTGCCGTGTCCGGGAGTTTTCTCTTCTTCGTGTTGGCTTCGACAGGACCAGCTGACAGGGTAAATGTACAGTCCTGCCGGTGGAAATCACACGAGTAGCACTTGTTGGTGATGTCGTTCATGGCACAACGACTTTTTCTTCCGAGGCAAGCGTCGCAGCTAGCTCCATCCCGGCCTGATACCCGACCTAGACTTGATGCGCCGTGCACCGGCGAGGGAGATAGCGTGTTAGGGGTCGCGGAGGCAGACGGGTGCGGACGGCGACGGAGAGAGTCAGAGGGGGAATGGTGAGCTTGTGAAGAATACGCGCCGGGGGTTGTGGAGCCCGCCGTGGAGGAAGGCTGGATGGTGATAACGGTCGCCATGAGAGAAAGCCCGCGAGGCCAACAATCGTTTATAGATCTGGTAGGCGGTCCAATTGACGAGAGGGACTCCACCAGTGTGCGGCTGGTGGAGGTCAGCTAGCTGGAAGAAAAGCTTGGGGAGTTGACTTCAATGAGGAATGCGAGTGAGCGGAGTCGTCCCGTGTCCGGTGCGATAATCGAGATAGGATGTACAGGCACTGATAGGCGGGGCAATGGGTGACGTTTTGAATCCGTCACGTAACCAAGATTCTCCTCGGAGCACCGAGAAGTATATGAATCTAGTGGGCTTGTGGGAGAGTCCGGACGGGAACAGTAGAGCGGGATTGGCGAGATAGAGTATGTCTCTGGAAAAGGTCTGGTAACCGGGAACCGCTGTCAGGCATTAGCTAATGGCCATCCAAAGGCTCGTTATTCATGCAATAAGACCATTCCGGCTTGCAGAAATTCCGATTCTGGGGAATTCGGGGGGAAAAAAGATAAAACGCAAAATGAAAAATGAAAAAGGGACAAGTGGACGATTGGAGGAGCACGAGGGAGAGAGGGAGAGAGTCGCAGAGATAAGGGACCGGAAAGGGCCCAGGAGAAAGACCGGGGGAGCGGGTGCGTACATCAAATGAGAGGCTCGCAGGGAGCTTATCGGTGGCCGGTGTTGAATCCCCAAAAGAACCAGAAACGGTCAAAAAAATGGGAAAAAATGGCGAGGCAAATAACGTGCGTTATCTGCGAGAATCCGAGACTCGAGATTCGAGGCTGAGGAAGAGGCGCGGAGTCCCCGGGACCGGAGACAAGGTAGAGGATATAAGAAAGGGCGCGACTGTCGTGATCGACCGGATCTGAACTTGTCCTTTCGGCGCGGTGGAGGACTGGACCAGAAGGCAATCGGACCCAGATAGATAGTGCACCCTAGAGGCAAAATCCCAGTCAAATGAATCAATCAATCGATCGACTCAGGTATATCCCGTGGTCAATCTAATCAGGCCGATGTGCCCACGAGAGACTGCAACAAGATGAGATGACGAATGGTACGCGCTGTCATTCCTGGACCGTGACCGCGAGGAAAGAAGATCAAAGCTGAGTACCGGGGATGTTCATCTGAAGACGAGAGTGCTCCACGGGTGTAGGAGAAGGTGCGCGAGGTCGAGGAGATAAGATGGAACGGATGACCTCTCTCTCTCTCTCTCTCTCTCTCTCTCTCTCTTCACGGAAAAAAAAATTAAAATTAAAATTCAAGCAAGATGCACAGGGAGATTCCCCAGATTGCGAGCTATCGTCTAGGACTCTACTGGCGGAACATGATGACATCGACTCCAGGACATACACTCCGGACGGGAAATCGATCTCCTTTGGGGGGCAACGGAGTCTGGATGGATTCACACGCCTGGACATTCAATCATGGACCATGAGACTCTCTGCGCCCACGAGAAAAACCCAGCTGGGTGCACGGTGATTGGCACCGGAGGGATCCTCTCCCTCACCCTGTACGATGAAATTCATGGAATGCATGCTTGTTCGTGCAGATAGGATTCCGAGTCCCAAGCGATCTGCTTTTTGGTTTCGTAACGAAAAAGGCGCTGCAGCCAACCCCAGCGCGTCTCCGCGAGGCTCAGCCAGTGTCATTCATCTCGTCCGACTCGTCGCGTGCTGGCCACCGCGGGTAGTTGAAACGGGAGCCATTCCGATGAATAAAAATTAGGTCGGCGCAATTGTCATCTCTGATAACCACCACCACGCTGATTGGGTCCACCGGCGGAGCCGCCATCATATTACGTACGATGAACCCCATCTTACTTAAGCACCGCGACGGGTCCGCCTTCGTCAAATAATGAATAATCCATGCGACTGAGAGATGATTACATGTGACCGCATGGATCCATCTGGTGGCTCAATTTGCACCCGACAGGGACGGACAGAGGATTGTGAGGGCAGGCGGATGGCCTGCTATTTTTTGTTTTTTTTTTTTCTTTGCTTTTTCAAAAGGATGGTGTCAGGACTTAACTTGGGTCATGCGGAAGGGGTTTGCTGAGATTCACATGAAGATGAATCGTGGACGAATGCGCATGTGGAGTTCACGCGATACAAGCTTGAGCGCAGTACAAGTCCAACACTCAGCGCGAAGTGTAATGATGATGCGGGAGAGAGATAAGATATGATTGTCATTCGAATTCCAGATCTTCAGGCCCAGCCCCAGCCTAGGTATGCATCTGCTTTTGAAGAATAACGATCGATGAACGGAGAATTGTCCCCAACCCACAAAAAAGAAAGCACACTCCGGGCGGACGAAGCCTTCTCACGCTCAATAAGCTACGGGCATGATGAATTGAGATCGGGCGAACGGCCAGAAGAAAATCGCACCGTAGACAAATAACCGCACCTCTCAGCAATACTAGGAGACTACCTACTCAGAGCACTGCGTTCATAGGTAGCGTCCGCAACCGAGCATGCAATTAGGTAACGGGTAGTCGCAGCACCATCGAAGCCACCACCTCTTGATTTGAAGGGTGCTCTCCACCCACCGGGCTCAACTGTCTTCTTGAAGGGCACGGGCTCTACCACCGATCACAACTCTGAACCTCAATTTTGCTCCTGTTCTTTGGTGCCATATGAGACTCTTTTCAGCCCTTGAACTTTTTCAAATGGTATGGGAATTTCTCTGCTGTTTACGACTGTAGACTGCAGACTACCAGTGGCCTGTACAGGTACACCGTTACTCGAGTGTCCAAAGACCCCATTAGACCCTAGCCGCATGACAAGGGTTCGCCTCATGCAGTCTCCACAGTCTGATTCATTTTATTCATTTTAGCCATTGATCCGCTTTCTAAATAGTGGTACAAGCAGACACATCCACACCCATTTGTCACGGCAATAAACCTTCCAGTCAAGTCGTGGACCCATCACCCGAGCCGAGGCACTTTTGAATGTCCTCCGACGGACTTCCTATTCGCAGTCTCCGACAGCGATCTCTGTCTATGGCTAACTCGGAGCGTCCACAAAGGTACTCAGATCTACAGTACCTTTGGGCACTTGGTGAGAATCCTTCGAGGCACCGTACCGTGGACGGCGTGTATATAGTGCGTTAATAAAGATTATCCACCGGCAGTGTGGTGGACGTGTTGGACTCTGGGGGAAAATACAGGAGGTCAAGCCTTAAGTGGCTCCCCAGTCCGGCGCATTTCTCCATTTGAACATCCATCCCCGCAGGAAGCCATGGAAATTCTAACCAATCACAGTGTGGTGATAAGCAGCGCATCGAGGAACCAATCATCATGATTCGATCCCACAAGACCAAGACACGAGACGAGTTTACTTTTGCACCTCATGCACTGTTCCTCTCGAGATGGCTACCCGAGTTCTGACGAAACCGTCTCTGCCAACCTTGAACCATTCCAGCATGTCTTCTTATGAGATTCGACATCCATACACTTGCTCGTACTGAACCTACATGTACTGTAGTGGAGATTCTGCCTGGAAGAAAAGCGGTGGAATATCGGACAAGTCGGGAAAAAAAAAAGAAGATTCTCACAATACATGTCATTGCTCAGCGATCAAGAAGATGAACTTCTCCCAAAGGTCCAGTACATGTACTGAGCATCTCACAAAGGTATATATCCGCTTGGGTCTAAGCCTCCCGATCTCCAAAACCTCTACCCATTCGGAGGGTGGATTCTGTTAGTCTCCTTCATCTAAATATGCTCTCGGCCTCGTCCCCGGCGAGACTGCAATGCTTTACGTACAATCAACCACACTGCCGCAGTCGACTAGGCAGGGTCACACTCGAGTCCATCCCGCATCAGCTCAAACCGAAACCCCTAGAAATCTATAAGATAACACCGGCCATTCCCCCTTCTTTTCGTGCCCGATCATGCTATCCTGGTCCTCCGCGCAAGGAAATTATCTATAGAAGCTGCCCTGGTTCGTAGATATTCTACACAGTACATACTTCAAACTACTCTACACGTCCAGGGCGAAAGTACCAAGCCACGCCCTTCAGCCAGCCAACCAAAACTCAGGCACACTGTGCTCCGACCCATTAATCAGTCGACTGACCAGTTGAAGAGCGGAACGACCCCGTCTGCTCAATGGCCTGATCGAAGCGTTGAACCCCGGGGGAGTGCGGGACCCACACGGTGGAGCTGTAGAGGCCCTACGGAGACAGCCACTCAGTCCCCGGTTTGCCATTGTGACTGTTTTAGGCTCATGGGCTTGGCTTACATGTACCTTTCTGGGAAAAAAGTGGTCACTGATTAGCCAGCTGGGAGGGAAATGGAGTCTATGGAGTCCCGATGATGGAGCATCTGCCCGGTGGCGAGGGATCTCAATCTTGGGCCTGCGAGTCATCCTGGTTCAGACAGGGCATTTGTACATGCCTGTTCGAGGTGTAATCCTCAGTGCTCACTTATGCTCTCAGTTTCCGGGAAAGTTCAAGTCAAGGAGAATATTGTAATACTTCATGACCGGCACATACCACATATATACATAATCGCTGCAGGTATATCAAAATAAACCTATTAGCATCAAATGTCGAGTCGCTGGCCGGTAAGCCTTCTGTGCGTTTAGATGGAGAGTATACGAACAAGGACCAATCTTGGATTTGGATAAATACATTCTCGCCCTCATCCATCTCTCTCAGTGGAGATGGTGAACCCGGCGGCAACAGGATCACTTCCATCCATATCGATTCTATTTACTGTACAGGCATACCTACACCGGACGGAGTGGACATGGTAGGCTTCCTGTACCTGGCCACTCTAATCGCATGTAATCCATTCATGAGATAGAAGAGAACCTCCAACGATGATATGAGGAAGTTGAACCATGTGTCCTCGCTGAGATTAGATCTAATCAAGGTGACGGTGGGTGATGTAGTTGGTAGTCTGGCCATTGAAGTGGAGGGGTGCACTGCTAAGTACGTGTGCGAAGTATCAAGGTCCAGGTGCGGGCCGTGGTTGACTCTTGGTCAAATATAGAATTATGTAGTTCAAACGGATGCAAGACATGTCCTGCCCAAAGTCGCGATGTTATGTTGCCATGTCCAATCTCGAGGGACGTCCGCCTCGTCTACGGGGAAAAAAAAGCAACGTCTTCCAGCAGTGCGCGATATCAATAGAAGTACCTGCTACTGAGGAGAACCTACTGGGTCCTGGTGAGATTCAAAGCTTCCGCGTCTTCATGATCTAGGTGATACCTGAACGTTTGCCATCTGCGCTTCGGTTACCACTTACAAGTATGTATGTGTATGTGATGCCTTGCCTCCATGCTATTGCCCAGATATTCATATGCTGCTTTTTGTACCAGAGCCAAAACGCCTGTAAACTCCCGATAGACGTTTGATACCCCCCATTTCGGCGCAGGAAGAAAGACATGCAGGAGGCTCATGTTGGCCGAGCCAAGACAATTAGGAATCATTTACAGCATGTGGCACCCCGCTGAATAGAGCCATTGCTACTGATGAACCCCCCCTCAAAACTCTTCATATGCTTTCAATTCCCCCAGTCTTACTCGGTGAAGTTGCGCAACTTGGTCAGTTCATCCAAAAGCTCCTGGAGCTCGCTGTCGGAAATCTTGTTCTGCAAACTGGGGATAAGGGACTTGGCCTCTTCGGCATTGTCACAGCATAAGCTTCCTAAAAATTCAAAAACAAAGATCAGCGTGAATCCGGAACCAACACAGCTTCACAGGCCCGGGTATGACAGCGCAGAATTCAACATAGCCATGATTCATTACGAGAGTCTCCCGAGTCGATTACGAAGTCTCGTCACTCATTCAATCATGGCATAATGCAAGAATGCGCAGTTTTCTGCCTAGCAAACGTAGACATCGCCATCAGCACCTACCCAGTTGCGATCTCTCAAACATCTCCAGCTCCGTGTGCGAGTTCAATAACCGTTCCACCGCCTTGATATTTTCCTCGTCCTTGAACCGGGCAAACACGTCCAAATAATCGAGCGTTTTTGTCAAGTTCCTGTAAAACAAAAGCCAAGGGCCGTGCAGTCAGCGACATGATCTTTCGTCTTGAGATTTCCTGCTTCTTCGCGCGCCGTCTGATCAGCGGATCAAGCGGTCCGATCTTCGCGCACCCCCACCTCCCGTTACGTACTCTGGCTCTTCATATTTGCCTCCTCCCCGACGCTTATTCTCCAACACCTTGTGAATGACGAGACGCGCTTCGGAAAGCGAGAGTGTATGTGTGTGCTGATCGGCGCCAAGTTTGAGCTGAGAGGCGGCTTCAAGCTCGCCTTGGGGGAGAGCGCGCTTCCGGTGTGTCGCGGGCGGGAGTTGAACGCTCATCGTGATATTTTCGCCGCAGTGTGTGATCAATAGGAGGTTTCCTTGGCGGATTTCAAACTTCTCGTGAGGTCTGCAGACAAGTCTTCAAGATTTTGTCGTGGTGAAGTCGTGGTTTGATGATTTCAAAGTCGCTATCAATTCATTGAAGCTCATCCAGGCCTGCGGGGCAGAAAAAGGCGGTGCGGTTTGACCGATGAGGAGGTGACAGGTCTTGATTGGATGATGTCTATCTAGACTTACATATGGTTGATTCACAGCCTCTTAGACCAGTACCAAGAACAGTCAAAATAGGAATTTCCGATGCTGGGTATCAAATCTTCAGATTTCTCTATTGAATTTTTTTTTCCTTCTCAAACTCCTCCTTTGGAATACCTCAACGCCTTCTCATGCTTGAGATATAGACCACTAAACCTTCCGGAATGCAACCTCTGGTGGCAGGCGGAAGCTTGCGCAGAACATTTGCTTTTTGGGACTGACCAGCCGCACGTTGTGAATGTTCAGTTCAATGGATTGATCACCAGACCCACCGACTCGGTCTTCCGGTGTGATGGTAAACCCAATGCGCTCCGACACACGCTCGCAAACGTCCTTGTGATCATCCACCTCGTTGTCAGAGTTGCCGGAGAAGCAGTAGACGTGGATCATGGGAAGAGTCTGCTTGGTGTGGGGTACAAAAAGCTCTTCTTTGCCGGTGTACAGGCCTTGGAAAGCATCCAAGAACTCGATTGCGGTCGCTGGCAGATTCATCACGTAGTGGTCAACAAAACGTGGACGGGTATAGATCTGATCCGGTGGCTGCTCAATAGGCTTGCCGTCGTTTGCTTTGCCCTTCTTCTCCCTCCGGGCCTTTGATTTGATCGTGACAGTGACCGGTTCACTCTCGAGGAGTGCCTTGGCCGCGAAACGGATGAAATCGCGCCCATCTTGATTAAATGGTGTAACAAAATCCTGCACTTTGTTGCGTACGGTTGCATCCTGCATCACCTCATAGCCGTGGGGGTTCAGATCGTTGGCCCAGACAAAAATGCGCTTCCGGCCCGCCGGGACGGCAAAGGGTCCAACTCCAGCCATCACATCGCAAACCATTTGACCGGCCCCGAAGGTGTCCACCAGACGACGATGCTCGGTCTCCAGGCGACTGTTCCAGTATACCCGAGAGTAATCAAATCTAAATTCGCAATCTTGCTCGTGCTGGATCACATTCATGTCGGCATCGCCCGCCAGCAGCTCGAAAGGGAATGTGCGGAATTGGCTGTGCGAGCCAACATCTTCGGTTTTATTGATGACCGTACGGATTGTGGGATTCTTGTCTTTCAGGACCTCTGCAATGATATGCTTATATGGGAGCCAGTGTTCTCGGAGGTTCAGGTGCACTATGATTCGTGTGAGTTTGAATGCGCCTGGTCGGATCATGAGAGGGGGGGTCGGGGCAGAAACGTACAGACATGCCCCACTTGCGTGAATCCTTGAGGCACCTCTTCCATCTCTTCCGGAAGAATCGAACTGGCGATTTCAGCTACAGTGTTGTTAGTGGTGATGTCCCATGTGCGCGAGCATGGTAGCGCGGGATGACTATACCGTAGCTCCAGTAGTCATAATCCAGTTCCAGGTCGTAGGGCGTCACAGCGACGGTCCCCTTTTGCACGAGTTCATTGATGACCGGCGACCAAGTTGCCTTGTCTGTTCTCTCAAGTCAGATCTCCATTATAAGCTGAGGCCTGTTTCGATCGCAAAAAGAGAAGACTGCCACCTACCATCCACCTTGATGTCTTCTCGTAGCAGGAGGCCTTTGCGGATAGCACCATCCTGCTCCTTGAACTCGCGAATGACGTTGAGGCGGGGAAGGGCTAGGAGATCGTGATTTTTGCCGAGCGCTTGACGCACGCTTGAGATTTGCGACTTTTCGAAGATCTTGGCGGCAGCGAGGGGCACGGTTTTGCGGAAAAAGGACCGATCGAGCGTTTTCATCGCCCGGTTGACGGGGGGGCGGAACATGGCTGGCAGCTCACGTGGGACCTCCTGAAGCTTCTCTTTTTTCGACTCCATTGACAAGAAGGCCGTCTGCCTTGGATGAGGGGTCGAGTGTCTTGTCAGTTGTTTGGTCAAGAGAGAGTTCGGGTTGAATGTCGGAGATGATGCGATACTGCGTTTGGTTAGAGAAATATAAGGATATAATTCAATTTTGACTTTACTCACCATCAATCTCAACCCTCGATGGTGTAGTTGGATATCACGTTCGGCTGTAATGGAATATCATATAACCGAAAGGTCACCGGCTCGATTCCGGTTCGAGGGAGCATTGATTACTTTTTGCTGTTTTTGCGGCCCCATACCCTACCACCCTCGGCCTCCTTATATTTTTTTTTTGATCTCGATTACCGGGTCTACATCAATAAATCTCTACATCTTTTCGATTTCTGTATGTACACTCCAACATGCAAGGGGGTGGGGCTTTCAACTCTTTGGTCCAATGCCGTCATGTCTGCCATTCTGCATTATGCATCCATACGACAGTATGTACCTGGCAGATGGGTCACCTGGTGTTCTCGCCTTCTGCGTGTCCCTTGCAGATCACCATCTGTCATGCATGAAAATGTGCTCTTCTTTCTGTGCTCGTTTTGATTCTACCCCAGTCTCTGATTTATAGATGTCTCGAGTTGCACCACGCCTCGGCCTTGGTCTTGAGAAGGTGAAACAATACTGGCGGGTCCCGCCTCTTTAGCGTGTCGATGATGGCCGAAACCGCCAGTGCTACCCAGTCCTGCTGGGCCAATGTACCGAATTATAACCTTTGCCCGAGACATTTACAGATAGGTATACATCCGGCATCCTAGTTGCCCCGTTTTCAGTTGCTGACTGTAACTGATGTATCTAGGTGCCTGGCAAAAATGGGATTTCCAGTATATGAAATGATGGCCCATTGGTAGGATTCGGCCCGGTAAGGTACTTTGTTCAGAAGCCGCTATCAGAGTATTAAGAGAGACAACCTACACGAGTATATACACGTTCGATTTGGCATTCGATATGCCGAGGAGAACTAGATCTCTTCTCCCATCCATGTTGTGCGACAGCTCCTAGTGCAGGTCGAAGCTAATGCCAGTTCCGATTATCTAGTTGGTAGGTAGGGGCAGGTGGCGCACGACTGTGTCCATCACACAACCCGGGCATTGACAAATGAACCGTCTAGTTAAAGACTGCATATTTTTGGAACACAAACCTTCAGAGCGAGTTAAGGTTGCCGGTGTTCCTGCAGCCGAGAACCAAGTCCTCGGGTTCTATTACATGGACGCGTCCATGCATCCATAGGAGGATCGATGCCTCTCAGGGACAACAAACGCCATATTCCAACCCTGACCCACGTCGATCCGCGCAAAACTCAATCCCAAATAATCCAAGGTTTCGTCGATACGGCACATGGTCGGGTTTTGGTGGGGGACTAGGTCGTATTATGCAGTTGAGCGCCGCGCTTCCCATCAATATTCGAGATATCCAAATTGGGAAAGACCCAAGGGTGTGACTATCCTTGTCTGATATGATTAAATTTAGGTTGATGTATTCTCAAGCCAGCGAGGCAACTGGTATATCCACAGTCCATGATAGCAAAAACCAAGCGGATGAGGCCAGAGAGAGCAATTTATGAAAAGCCAAGGGGACACTGGCGATAGAGCTGGGCCTGATCAGATCATGAATCTCCAATGCAATGTCCCGTGACCACTGTCCCGTACCCGACAGCGTCCGCAAATGAAGAAATTCCGGCCGGTGGTCTCACGTGGAGAGACGGGCGTAACTCCTCGAAAATGGACGGAATGACACAATTGCATTTTGACACTTGGATCATGAGCCATACGATCTTGACAATAGCCATTCATCCACAGGCTATTGTGACAAAGCATTCATGGTAATGCCCTGATGGTTATTCGTTCCATGTACCAATCTAAGACTGCATGCAACTGATAAGATGTCCAAGCGCTCTTGCGCCCCCATCGCCAAAACCACCGCCCTGTCACCTCTTCACATCCATGCAGGGTCCACACGTCGTATTGTCGGCGGGCGAATGAGCCCACTGGGAAACAGCAACCGTTGTCATGTTTCCAAGCCATGGCAAGGGTCAGAAGCCGAGGACTGGAGGCTGGGGACTGTGCGGCGCACCCCTCGGAAACCCTATGACGCTGTTGCAGGGATTCTCCTCTTATCGAACCACCTCGGAATTCGGCGGTGAGGCAGATGACACACAAATATACACACCCACACACAGAAAGCATCCGATGGATTTACCACACGGCCATTGTGGTGTCCTGGAAATACGCCTTCATACTATCTATATCGAGGATGAGAACAAACACAAATCCATGGTCCAGCAGATCAAGTAAAATCCTGCCGCCTACGAGGGAAAACCAAGAGCGACCAAGCAATTGCCCAGCGAAATTGGCGAAGCTTCTTCAGGCCAAGCTTCGTGGAGCAGAAAGCCCGCCGGAGTCCGGAAAGTTCCCCAAGCGAATAGAAAACGCCAGTGGACAATCGCTATCTCCCGCCTCGTCGCTTTTTCGCCGCTGGAGCCCCCGCACCTCCAATTGGGCTCTAGTGCGGTCTCTTAACAATATCTGTGTGGTAATGAAATTGGTATGCCTCTTGATTTGGATTTGGAGATAGACGGTAAGGGCCGATTCGACAGTCAAGTCGCGTGGTTATCCACCTTCCTCTTTCCGAGGTTCCATCAACAAGACCTACTCGGCACATGAGGTGCTGACAGCACCATCCATGATCAAGCTAGCAGTCCCTGCAGAGCTCGCACTGTCCACCCCATCTCACGCGATGTAACCTCTGAGATGCGGAGCCCCGCCGGGCGATGCTTTGAGCACGAAAGGATCGTGGAGAAATCCTTCTCTCTCGACACGGCAAACACAATGGCTAGTCGGCTCTCTTACCTCGAACCGATTGACTTGACCCGAGCATGAGCGAGCCGCTCGACCGCCACCAATCTTCTGTATGGCTGAACGGTGACATAAATAGGCCTGTCGATCCCCTCCCCATTTGCCGTGCATTCGACCTTTCCCATTCTCATAGACGGCAAATCAGAGATTCTGTCAAGCGTTCATCATGCATTCTACCGTCTACGCTGGGCTGCTGTGCGCCCTGGCTGGCCAGTCGATGGCCGTTGTTTGGGAGAGCGCGGCTGGAGGTGTCCCCAACTCGTGGTCGCTAGTGGAGAAGCCATCCACCGATACGAATATGGCTCTGTCGATTGCCTTGACTCGCAAGAACTTTGACAAGCTCGAGGCAAAGCTCGCCGAGGTTTCGACCCCCGGCAAGGGCTCCTATGGAAAGTGGTTGAGCAAGGATGACATCGACACGCACTTCCCCGTGGTGGACGATGCTCCCGTCATGAAATGGCTGAAGAGCGCGGGCATCACCAATGTGGCCCGTGATGGCGCCGTAGTGAGCTTCAGTGGCAGCGTAGACAAGATCAACAAGCTGCTGGACACCTCCTTCGCCTACTACAAGAATGGTGACTCGGTCAAGCTGCGCACCGCCGAGTACTCGATCCCGGATCACTTGACCGACCACATTGATGTGATCTCACCGACGGTGTACTTTGGCAAGACTCGCAGCGCCGCCCCAGCTCCGATCATGTCACACCATATCGAGGCTCGCAAGGCGTCCACTGCCGAGGTCGATGCTTCGTGTCAGAAGGTCATCACTCCGTCGTGTCTGAAGCAGATGTACAACGTGGGTGATTACCAGGCTGACCCGGCAGCCGGGAGCCGCATCGGGTTTGGCAGCTTCTTGAACCAATCCGCCATCTACGCCGACTTGGAGACATACGAGAAGACCTTCAATATTCCTTCTCAGAGCTTCACGGTGGAGGTTTTGAATGGTGGTGTGAACAACCAGAGTGCCAATGTGAACGACATCGGGGAGGCGAACTTGGATGTGCAAAACATCGTCGGTGTCGCGCACCCTCTGCCTGTTCATGAGTACATCACTGGCGGTGTTGCGTAAGTGACAGTTACACAAGATGCGCCGATGGGAAGAGTGACTTGTTAACATATCATGCAGGCCCTTCATTCCCGATGCCGACGAGCCAACTGAGGCGAGCGACTCCAACGAGCCGTACTTGATCTTCTACGAGTACTTGCTCTCCAAGCATAACTCTGAGCTCCCCCAAGTGATCTCCAACTCTTACGGTGATGATGAACAGGTATGGATTGTGTCATTTATAACTTTTCACTGCGAGGAGGATAGCTCATTAACTGATGGCCCTCGCTATAGACCGTTCCTATCAAATATGCTCAGCGTGTCTGCAATTTGATTGGTCTCAATACTCTGCGTGGTTTGACCATTCTCCACTCTTCTGGTGACGAGGGTAAGGTCTCCCCCCTTTTGACTGATTGATGCATAGCTATCTATACCTCGGAATTCTGACTCTTTTGTCCGTTGAAGGTGTGGGCTCTGCTTGCCAGTCTCGCGATGGCAAGACCCCCCAGTTCCAGCCTATCTTCCCCGCCACTTGCCCATACGTGACTGCCGTCGGCGGTACTTCCGATGTGATGCCCGAGGTTGCCTGGAATGCCTCTTCCGGCGGTTTCTCCTCCATCTTCCCTCGTGCTTGGTACCAATATCCCGCTGTTGAGGGCTACCTCGAGAAGATCAGCAAGGAAACCAAGAAATACTATGGCCAGTACACCGACTTTAACGGTCGTGGATTCCCCGACGTTTCCGCCCACTCCCTGTACCCCGAGTAAGTGTCTCTGGACCTGTGATTCGACGACGCTGTCCGTTCCATCCCCCTTCATTTTTCTGACCGTTTCCACACAGCTACGAGATTATCTATCAAGGTCGCAAGGGCCTTACTGGTGGTACCTCCGCTGCCGCGCCTGTCTTTGCCGCCATTGTCGGTCTTTTGAACGATGCCCGTCTGCGCGCGGGCAAGGGACCTCTTGGTTTCCTCAACCCCTTCCTGTACTTCCTTGGCCAGAAGGGTCTTAACGACATCACCGGCGGAAGCTCATACGGGTGCGGCGGTATTGACCCCCAGAGCGACAAGCCCGTGAGCGGCAGTCTGGTTATTCCCGGCGCTCACTGGAATGCCACCGAGGGCTGGGACCCCGTCACTGGTCTGGGAACTCCTGATTTCCAGAAGTTGAAGGATCTGGTGATGTGGCTGTAAATAAAGACCGTTGATTTAGGTCCAGAAGCATGCTTCTCAAAGGGAAGAGTTGTGTATATTTACTCTAAAATAGTATACTAATGCATATACGGTCGAATATTCTACACTTGTTGCATCTCTTCTTTGTGGTATATGGAACCTGAGTTTTCGCTAATTATTCTCTTGAGTCCTGCCATATAGATTCGAATTGGACCGAATTGGCATGCTCATCACCAAATGCCAATTAGACGCTCAGTCTGAGAGTGATCCCGGACAGGACACTTAATGAGAAAGAAAGCAGGGGAAGAAAGTCGACTTGACTTGTTCCATCATTGAATTCATAACGTCGTAAACAAAAAGGACCTTCAAACACGCCACTCATCGCCCAATATCCACAAATCATAAGAAAGTTAAAAAGAGAGAAAAACGGGGAAAGGAAGGACATGTCCAGCACTATCCAGCTACCTTCGAAGCACCATTAACATTCAACCTCGCTCCCTCCGCCTCATCCTATCAATCATACTTCGATCCATCTCATTCTGCGCCAGCAGATTCGTATTTCTCTCCTTCAACCTTGTAATCTCCTCATCCTTCTTCTTCATCGCCACTCGTAGAATATCCCTCGCCCGATTGACGCCCCTCATTTTCAAATCGTGCCGGTTCAGAAGCTCGACGAGTTCGTCGTAGGCATTATTGGGGAGAACCACGCCGTGTTTGTCCAGGATGGAGCAGGCCGATTTGGATAATTCAGATTCATCGGGTCGTGTGTCTGAGCTGAGAGCGTTGCGGTTTCGGACCGGAGTAGGTGTCATGCAGAGCTCGGCTGAGGAGGGAGGGTAAGTTCTGCGAATTGAGGATTGGGATTGGGATTGGGATTGAGATTGAGATCGGGAGTGAAAAGTTGATTGGGAGGCGCGGGTTGATGTCGGCGTTGCCAGTGCAAATGCAGCTGTAGATCCATATCCAGATCCAGATCCAGGTCCAAATCCAGATCGAGATCGAGATGGGGATGGGGTTGGAGATGTATCGCTAAAGACGGTTTGATCAAAGGAATAGCTCGAATGGTCAAATTTGCGATTTCCCGGCGATGATGTCTGTGGAGTTCGAGGGGCGTTGGATGGCAAGTCGGGATAGAAGATGGGCTGCGAGTAGAATGATTCTGTAGTCTGGCTGGATGATCCGAGTACTTTGGCAATTTCCTCGTCGTCCGACTCATCATGCCAGCCAAACTCATCCGAGTCTTCCAGCATTGTTCATAGTTTGGCGATCATCGGCGGAGTCTGAGAGTCGCCCGGCGATGATGGTTGGTGGTGGTGAAGGTAGTAATGGTAGTTGTAGTGGTGTTGGTGGTGGTTGATGGTTGGAACATGGAGAGACATGTGAGCTGCGCAATCTGATTGGATTTGCCGTTTCCGGCTAGTAGCACCCTAACGCGCTGTCAGTGGGATAGACACGAATAAAGTACACCATGGACTTCAAAACTACCTCCCTCCGCCGCTCCAACATGAAGTTAACCGAGGGGATTCCTGTCAAATTAGTAACGGCTAGAGGTTGTTAAAGATCATTTTCAATATTCGCATCCATACTTTCTAGGCTTCAGGGTAAATCCAAGAGAGAGATCGCTGGGTTCTTAACCCCCCCCAAAAGGCAGCTCTCCGCGATATATGGATATCTACTGATAACACAGAGCATTCTAGCCTGTTCACCTTCAGAATTGAATCCGATTGATCGCACTTGTAAGGGAACGTAATCAATTACCCTTGCGGCACCCAGGGGGGGCCCTTCTTTAAACAGCCCGTTTAGCAAGCACTTTTGTCTGTCCCTAGTGACTGAAAAACATTCTAACTCGGAAATGCGTTTTGCTCACAAACCCTAGAGACACCTGATTTCCTCCTGCCTAGACATGATACGATCGCGAAAATATTTGCGATCAGCTCGTCAAATTGAAGTACTGAACGTTTCAATGTCTCTTCCAACTACCAACCCACCTAATGGCGGGCGTTTACTTTGCACGTGGTCGCCATGGAAACTCCAGGGTCCTTATCGGTGGGACTCGAGGAGTGAGTGCGATAAGATCAAAGCACGTGAAGACGTGGGCGGTCACGTGCGATGGTCTTCATTCCGGGATGAGTTTCTTGCATGTGATCACATCCAGGGATACTATTGTTGCGATTCGTTCGCATTACATAATTTGAATCATTTTCATGCGTTGTACGTTAGTTGAAATTATACTAAGAAACCCCAGAAATCACATTCCCAAAGTATCCGTTCTGGGCTGATCGATCAGATCAAGTCCAAAGGGTAAAAGCTCAGATTCGTGATAGGATGTAGCCGAGCGAAAGAATGCACTATTATAAACAGTATCTAATGGGGCAAAACAAGGAGAACCATGCAATAAGAATATAAACTTTCCTCTCCATCACCTATGCGCTCGAGGGCAGTTCTGAGCCACTCAGAATCGAAGTGTGTCTACTCAATCAGCCAGCACATGGCGCAGCATGACCACAAACGAATCCATCAACTTTGGAATCTCCTTCACCTCTGGCTTCACGGGCTCACCGGCCGTACGGCGAAGCTGATCCTGTTTCTTGATGCGGCGACGCCGTTCAACCGCAATCGGATCATCCTCGTCATCTTGCTCATTTTCATCTTCCGAGTCGGATGCCTCGTCGGAGATGGTAAGATCTTCCAGATCGGCCTGGTCAAAATTAGCTAAAGGAGTTCCTCCCAACTTCGTGATTTACAGGGACGGTGAAAGCGAAACTGACCTCATCTAGCCCAAAATCAAGACTGTGGAAAGCAGATGCCCCCGGAATCGTATCTCCGCCGGTTCCTTCGGCAGCCATCTTCTGTCGTGTCTTGTTCAGATGCCACCTCTTACGATCCTCCTGCCATTTGATCAGGGCGTTGATCTCTTGCAAAGCCACATCCTTGTTCACCTGGCCAACACCGACAGCCCCCTGGAAGAGAGCATTCATGTCCATCTTACCCCCGCGAGGACCCTTGCGCAGGAACTCGAGGATCTCCTCAATCCAGGCCATCAGCGACTGGAACAGTCCGTTATCATGCAGATGCACCTCGTGGATGAACTTGTAAAAGTTGTCCTCATGGCGAGCACAGAGGTCAATGAATGCTTGAACCGTTTGGTTCGGATCGGCCGAAGCATCCTGACGCTGGGCACTTTCGATCACAGCGATCGCGTCGTCGGCAAATTGGGCAAAGTCGGTGATGCTGCTGTACACATTCGCAGACTTGTAGACCCGCACGAGGGGCTCGTAGAAGATGGTGAACAGGTCACGGAACAGCTGCAGCGTCACGGGTTCCTCCACGATGCTGAGCATCATCGCCTTATCGCGCTGACGGGTGTACAGCTTCAGGAGCTGCTTCATGTTGGCAAACCATTGGGCTCCCTGCTGCATCTCCAGATCAACGTTGTCTACCGCATGGTTCCAGGCCACCCAGCTGTTGAACACCCGGCCAATTTGGTCGGCAGTCAGCGCGGGCTCAATGAGTTCCGACCGCAGAACGGCAACCACAATATCCACGTCCTCGTCCTCCGCCTCTTCTCGGATAATGTTCTTGACCGCCTCGTCTGCGTCAACAAAACTCTTTAGCTTTCCGGTCAAGATGGGGTCATCAATCTTGGCAGCCAAGGGACCGATCGATTTTTGGAAATCTTTGATCCCTTCATGCAGTGTCATTGAAAAGATTCGTTGTAACAGCGATCGCGACCCAAATGGCTGTGCGAGGAAAATGTCGAGCACACTGGACATCACGGCCGCCGGGTTGGCAATACGAATTACGTTCTTCATCAGGGTGTAAGGTACCAGACCGTGGATTCGCTTGAATTGAGCGAACATTTCCGGCGAATTGTCCTCGGCGAGGAACACATGATACACCGTCGCGGCAACCCTAATTCAGTCAGTCAGTCAAGATATTCTGAGCCACCGGCCACGACCGATAGTATAGACGAGAGACTCACTCAATCCTGAGCCACTCGGCGAACTTTTGATATTGAGGGCTCAGCTCCGCAATACACGATTTGTCCCGTATCTCGGCAAAGAGTTTCGTCAACCCATCTATTGATTGGTCAGTGCCAAACTAGCAAAGCGGATTGTAAGATGCGGGGATCGTAACGACATACTACTCTCCACGATGTCCCTGCGGAACTGTTCCATGTACACGTCCAGTTCAGCGGCACGTTGCCGAGCAATTTCGTAGAATTTCTTCTGCTCCTCAATTCGCACAGCGTCCATGTCCTTTCGCTTTTGGATATCGGCACATTCTTCCTCATTCAGAGTGACTGGCTTGGCGGTCAAGAATTCCTCGACGGCCTTGGATTCGGCGATGCGTTTGTTCTGTAACAGAGTTCTTAAGAATGCACGGAGGGAGACTCGCTGCTCTTCACGATACAGCACCGTCTCCCGTGATACGACCTCAGTCGATGCGCGTGGAGACCTGGAGGATCGCAGCGAGCTCTTGGACAGGGAACGACGGACACTGTCCGCAGCGAGCGACGCTTTCGAAGTCGGGATCGCTTCGTCGGAACCATTGCCCTGTGTTGACTGCGACGAGATGGACACATTATCGTCGTCTGCTGTACCAAACCAGCTGGACGTTGTGGACGACTTGTTCTTGCGCGGCAACGGTGGTAGATACTTCCCCGGAAATTCCGTGCGCAGCCTGCGATGAAGTCTGACAAATTCACCGTATCTCCGACCCACATGAATCTCCCCCTTTCCTTCTTGACGCACGCGGAGAATGAATTCCTGTCAAGTAGCAAAAGAAGGTAAGCTCTCAGTATAATCTCTGCGTCATGACGAAACCAAGCATCGTTGGGATAAAGCGAGCACACTCACTGCATGGGGATGATATCGAACGGTCCGCTTGATCGAAGTCACCCGGACCGCTGCCACATTAACGTCCCAGCCGTTGATGGCATGGCCCTCGGGCATGTTGACCAACAGCCCCTTTTCACTGGCACCCCGCTCCACGACCTCCATCTCTGAGAATGAGATGCGCTCTTCGTAACCCGACGCGGTCGGGACTCCAGATACCATCATCAGCTCCACTAGCTTCTCACTCTTACGGGCGAGCTTCCGGCGTTTTGTCTCCTCCAAACGATCTTCTGAGGACGAGACATGCTTGTTGGCAAATGACTCGAGGAACTAACACCCCGTGTAACAGACGCGTCAGTGGATTGTGTGCGCGCCCAGCCACTCTCAGTCAAGAGACTCAACGCACCACTTGTAGTTTGTCCTGCCAAAATTGCTTCTCTTGGGCTTTGTCGAGGAATGGGAAGTTGCGAACGTGATGCACAAAGATATATCGCAGAATAGGTAATTCGGAGTCGACTGGAGCCACTTCACCAAAGTCGGAACGAAAGGGTGCGCCGAAGCGTTGAAGCGCAGTCGGGGAGTTGAGTTCGGAGATTTCGCCGCGAACCTGGCGGGAGATGAGCTCACGCTTGAGGTCTACAGCACGAGGTCCATCCGAAAAGATTAGTCCATCGTTTAACAGAGAGGCAGCGCATCAGTCACGACGGGTGCCTGCCTTATTATCTCCCACGATCAGAAGCCTCTTACAGTGTTCTTGTTTCCCCGTCAGGATCTGAGTGTTTGGCGGGGCTGACGATGATGCATCGCGGTCAGCCGACGGCTGACCGCCGTTGACCATAGCCATGTCATCGAGCGTCGACATCGTGGACGCGGGTTTGCGAGTTGCGATTGGAAGTTCAAATGCAATTCTTCAATCCGGTAACATGGGCAGTAGCGTCAAAGAAAAACACCACGTTGAGTGATGGTGGTGGGGGAGGGGAAAGAGAGGAGAAATCTGTCTGCCTGGTTGGAGATGGTGGTCGGCGGCTTATCGCCGAGCTTCAATCGCGGGCTGAGCAGCAACCCACCCATGTGCCCCGTCGGTTCTTCTTGGACCGCGTCAGATTGTCAACAATGCGATCGCCAGCGTCCTATTGCAAAGATGGAGGTGCGAACACGTGGTGCACACCTGGACAATAGGACCATTACGACATGGGGAAGACGCTGGAGATCAAACTCCAATAAAACCTGAATGGGCGCTGGGCGCTGGGCGATGCCCTGGACGATGACCAGAAAGCCAAAGGGCCAATGTCGTCACTGCTTTGCTTTCTCCAGAAAAAGACCCGGCGAAGAGGTACCCCGGGGTACCAGCCGCGCTGAAAATAGGCGTGGAGGTACTTCCGGGACTTGGGGTACTTGGGGTACCGGTGGCACTCGGGTGGAGCTGGCACCAGGCACGAGGGCGACAGGTGGAAGCTACATGTATCTTTTTGATCTGATCACCAGAAATATTTCCCACGAGACAACGCATGACGGGTTGAACCAGTGAGAGCTTTATGAAAGGCTGCAACTGCCATGCTATCATCGCACGAGTCCACATGTTTTCTCCTAGAATCCAGATGATTTCACGCCTTTAGGCGCTGGTGTACTGGGAGGCACCGGGAACCTGCCGCTATAGTTGAGTGTTGTTGGGGGGTCTTGGATACCTGGAGGAAATCAACTAGTAGAAGATAGACCCTCTGTCCAGGACTTCTTCAATGCCTCTTCTGAAGGCTTTTCTTTTGAGTACTTTGTTTTTGAAGACTCTTCCGGCCATTGAATAAAAAAAAAGCCAATTCTGACATTTGTTCCATGTCTTTCGAGTCGCTGAAATGGCGAGAGGGATTCGGAGTGCGCCGGTTAACATTCGTTGATGAGAAAAGCCAGAGTTCTTATACCTATCAAGAAGGGCGCAACATGATTTCTGTGTTGCGTGGAGGTGACTTCTTGGAGATCCTATAAATTGGATTTAAGATCACAAAGGTCGAACGTCTCTCGGCCCATACTCCATATCATACATGATCGAACCAATTCACATGTATCAAACTTTGTCTTTGACTTTTCCTCGTCGACAGCTCATTGTGACGATGCTGTAACTAAAGCGAAAATGGACCTCGTCAGCCATTAAAATCAGGCTCTGAGAAGTAGTCAATGATTCGATGTAAAGATCCAGATAATGGACGAAAGAGAAGGTGAAGGGTGCATTTTGATGCCTGCCAAAGGGGGTAATTTTGTGCCCAGCATCTCCATCACCTCCGCTCTTGCTTCCATGATGAATGTCGGAGTGGCCTTCTCTCATTGCTGCGTATAGTTGACCGATCCGATCTTGTCACCCTGGTCGAACCTGCGCTCCCTCCATTTAGATGAACGGCGCCTTCCTCTCCTCGGAATCCCTTTGGACCATGGGCTGCGGAAAACGTAGAACCCGGCCTGGATGAATTTGTTTCTCGGTTCATACCTCAAAACTCGAGTCTCAAGAGATTACCCTCGCATCAATATTGTGTTTCTCATTACCCTCTTCACCGTGTCACCGTGACAATTGTCGGATCTAAAGCGGAAGCGAACCCCGTCAGACAGCAGCACCGGGTCTGACTCACTGACCGGCATATCTGGAGTGAGCTCGGCTTCTACGCCTTCGCAAAACTCTCACAAAGACGACACAGGCATCGAATCTCCCTCTCAGAAACGCAAAATGTCCACTGCCGAGGAGATAGAATCGATCAGGAATGGCGCAGCCGACTATATCAAGAAGGATCCCCGGGATCTAGTTGCGAATGGATTTCGCCCCGTGTGGACCATGGAGGATGGCTACCCAGGGCCACTGCCGGATGACATCGCGGAAGTTTTCGACCCTGAAGATCCTCGTGATAAGGTCCCAAGGCTGGTTGGACCCATGTCCAGCCTGTTTTGGCTGGCAGGCCTAGATGACCTTGTTGCAGCCATTGACAGTCCCGAGTTCACCACGCAAGACCAAGTTATCAGGATTCCTTACAATGCGCGTATCCGAACTATGCTGCCTCTGCTATACGATGAAGAAAAGATTCCGGGGGCGGTTTACCGAAATTACTTGATCCCTCCACCAGTTCTGTCGGTGGCCGCTTTTCCAGCCAGGCATGTTCCGATTCCTCCATCAATCACCTCGACCGTCAAGACATACGACTTGGAACATTTGTTTCCTTTCTGCAACCCACAACCATTCCCTCAGCAAGTACAGTCCATCAAGATCACCCAGGAATGGAAAAATTCACGGAGATGCCGAGAGATTGAGCGCAATGTGCTCCCCTCGCTGGGTGGTGACTTGCTCTTTCGCGGCTTGAGTCGACGCGCGATTGTCTCATCGATGTCTTGTTTTTTCCCCGTGATAAGTCCCCACAACATGGACCAGGACTTTGGGCCCGGAATCTATACTACCCCTTCTCTTGACTTGGCCCTGGAATACGCAGGCAGAGAAGGTGCCGTGATGGTATTCCGAAACCCAGACTTTCGGTCACTTGAAGTTTGGGAGCCCAATGCCCAGGAATGGTCCATGGTGACCAAGTATTGGACTGGGCATCCCCTTTCAAATCCAAGCCAGCAAGCCCCCAGTGGCTGGAAGAGCGCCGATGTTATCAAAGGCTCGACGACAAAGGAAGCACCTCGAGGCGGGGACCTCCTTGTTCCCAGTAACGACACGCAGGTCGTCGTGAGAACTTGCCCGGCAACTTCTCTGCTGGCCGCTTCACTTGCACTGATTATCTGGTTTGACTGAGGATTTCCCTGCAGCCTGCTCTGCATCTTGGTAGTCCCAAAAGCAATTTCTCTCCTCATTTGCTCTACTTGCCAAGGTCCATGGTTATACCCTCATTCGCTCTACTTTACGAGATCCATTGTTATACTTCCTCTTCATTTTGCTCGCACTTGCTGTATTCATAGGCTTAGCGAATAAATCGCCACAGGGTTGCACAACATCCAACTTAACTGACGGGAAGCAAGTCAGGCGAAAGCTCCGGCTCTCCAAGCATAACTCTTTCAGTAACTTGCCGGATCATGGTCCAGCCTTATTTGCACACCCTCACGATACACCACGACTGTGATGAACAGAGACTGGAAACCTCGACACCTACCGCAGGCCATGAGGGTGGGGAATATCTGACGGAGCAGAAGAACATCACGATCATGACGCATGTAGGGCTTCCGATAATCAGTACGCCGCTAAGATTGGATCTTGGATCGCCCCACCAAACATCAACGGCCCAAGCCACACTGGAGCCTGGCGTCCGTGATGCGAATACGGGCGCCGGAGGAGTCTGAAAGACACCCAGTCCCAGACGTGGAACGGAGAAGATACCTTCTTTCAGTAGCGCTCCGAGAGAAGAATCATGACTAGACTCAATAGAGACTATGCAGACACGCACGGTGATGTGGGAACTCAATCAAAATAAAACATGTCTGTCATTGTAGCAGTTCAACCTGACTGTGGAAAAAAGACCAAATGATCCAGAGAAAGCTATCCTACAGACCAACAGGGCAGTTTCTCGACGGTCAAGACAGAACCATAAGAAATGCAAATCACTCAAAGCCAGCTAGCCTACAAGGAGGGGGCAGCTTCTTCATATTCAGAACAAAACACACCAAAGGACACCGAAAAGAGACCACCAACTCCCAAAAGGTAGGCTCCTCCAAACCGCTCCAAGAGTAAAAGAAACAAAGGAAGAAAGAAAAGTCATCAAGTCATCAACTACTGGGTCGGAAGGAAGGTATTAGGGGGGAGGCAAGGAGAGGCACTGGACGGGTTCACGGGCTGCGCAACCACTGGAGCTAGCACAGGAGCAAAGAGAAAATCGGTGGCAGGATCCTGCGCCAGGTCGACATTTTGTTCGGAGAGTTCAATATTCCAATCAATGGTTTGCGCAACAGGCGGAGCAGCCATAGGAGCCGACATAGGGCCAAAAGGAGTATTGACATCGCCATTCTGTGCCAGGAAGACATCGCCTCCAAAGAGTTCAACGTTTGCATCAGTGGGTTGCGGAACCATCCAGGGAGAGGCAGTGGTAGAGGGAGCATTGTTGGCGGGGGTCTGCGCCAGGAAAATATCTCCTCCAAAGACACCAGCATTTGTATCAAAAGGTTGGACACCAGACCAAGCAACCATCGGAGCAGACGAAGGGAAGAAAGTAGTGTTGATGGCGGGGGTCTGGGCCAGGAAATCATCTCCTCCAAAGAGTCCAACAGTTGCGTCGACGGGTTGAACAGTGGCTGAGCTAGCCACAGGGGCCAACAGAGGGGAAAACGAAAGGGTGTTGTCGGGGTTCGGCTCCAAGGAAATATCATCTCCGGTCAATCCAACGATTCCATCGTCTGCGTCGGTTGGAAGAGGTAGGTCGAGCATCGCCAACAGTTGGTTCGTAGTTGCGGCTACAGCTTCCTTCTCCATCCGCATGCACCGGTTAAGTTCATCGACGAACGATACCTAATCGAACGTGATGGCTTTGTCCATCCCAGGCCACGGGCCACCAACCCAGTTGAAGGCCGGGTCAGTGAGATTCGCGGCAGGGTATGTGGGCATGGGGGTTTCGAAAAGAGTGAAGTCCTGCAACTCCTGACCACTGAAGTCTTGCAAGTTCTGCTGCATGTTCTGTCCACCGTAGGGGAAAGAGGCGCCAATGTTGGCCGCGGCGAGACCGTTGTCTGGGGAGAACAACATGAGATGACCTTGAGCGGTGGGCGAAAGACCCGACATCATCATGGCTTGATCGTTACCGTTGTCATTGCCGCCATGAAGGTTGTTGATGTTGTTCTGAAGCGAGTACTCGACACGGGTCCAGTCGATACTGTCGCACAGATTGCCTCCGGAAGCGGCAGGGGCGCAGGGAGAGTTGCCCTGGGACGCAGAAACGGATCCGCTCAGATCGGGAACGGATGAGGCAGAGGGCACGGAGGAGATGGACGCAACGATCGATTGATGCATGTTCAAATGGGGAACCAGTTCATTCGGGTTGCCCATGGCGAACTGAGCTTCGAGGCTACCGAGACTGCCCAAATTCGCGATGTCCTCCGCAGTGAACTGGAAATCGTGGGCCATGGTCGCATCGGGGGAAGTTTGGTAGGTGCGAGGAGTCTGGTAGGAGGGGGCGGTTCCTTCTGGAGATGCCTGATAGGACATGGCAGCCTCGGGCTGATTGACGACGCCTGCATTGTAGAAGGCCGAGTAGCCGTTACCCGGGACCGGAGCAGGCGGGTCCGCAAAATTAATGAAGGAGGAGCCATCGGAGTAGATGAGAGATGGCTCACAAGGCGAGGGAGTGGGACCGAGGCTGGGGGTGTTGAAGTCGGTCTGGCCGGATGCAGGGGTCATGGCATCGGGAGTGCTGGGGGAGTCTTGATGAGACGCAGCGCGGAGGGAGGTGCCACGCTTGCTCTTGGAGCCTCGAGCCCGGGAATTGCTCTTCTGGCGGTTGTACTTCCATCCGTGGGCTTTCTCCATGTGCTGCTTGCAGTTGCTCTCCCGCTTGGAGGTGTAGGTGCACCCGCCGAATTCGCACTTGAAGATGATGGGGTTTTCCGAGTGCTTGTCGTTCACGTGGCGGTCACGCTCCTTCTCCGTCGGCCAACCAACCAGGTTGTACTTGCAGGTCGTGTCCGGGCATTTCCAAGGGCGGGAGTGAGTCTTCTCGTGCTTGGTCAGGTCGCACGGCCGCTTGAAGACCTTGTCGCAGTGAGCGCACTTCTGGTTGATGTCCATGGGCGGTGCGTTCTTCTTGCGACGAGCCATGGAGCGCACAACTCCCTCGTCGGTGACCTCGTCAACGGTCTCGTGGGCACGCTTGATCGAGACGGCGCCCTCGAAGGGCTTACCAGTGGCCAAGGAAATGACTTGGCCGTCCGTCATGATCACCAGTTCAGCGGCACAACCGTTGACTGAAAGACCTCCCTGAAGGGAGGCAGGGGGAACACTGCGAGAGAGGTCAGGATGAAGGTTTATACAAGTTCAGACTGAAAGATATCACTTACGAAGGTTTGTCCTTGTTGGACTGGAGGGCCTCGGCCTTGCTGGCCTGAACCATTGCTGCGTACCGGCGGACCTGAGTAACTAGGTCAAGGAAGTAGCCGTTTGTGTACGGACGATCAGCGGGGAGACGCTGATCCTTGGCGTTCAGGTGAGAGACCGAGGTGTGGAGACACTGGATAGTGTACTCGCAAAAGGAAAGGTAAGAGGATCGCGATTTTGAGAATTTCTAAGAGTGCGAGGAAGGCGATCAGCTTCTGCACGGGTGTGAAGAGCAAGTGAGAGATGACGAGAAAGTAGAGGGACGCGTGAGAGTAAGGTGAAGAGGAAGTGAGAGATGATGGGAAGTGCTGGGCCAGAGAGGTCAAGTGAGGGAAGCTTTGAGTGCACTTACGGGGGCGAGCCACAAGAGAATCTTCTCAAGATCGCGAAGGCAGACAATCTGTTTGTTGGCGATGCGTGTTGGAACAGATCGAACAAGAGGATGGAAATCTTCGAGCTTGGGCTCCTTAAGTAGTGGCACCAGGAGGTAGCGCTCAATTTGTTTGCATGCCGAAAGAGGTAATTGATGTCTAGGGTTGGTGCCTTGAGAGGCAGTGATTGGAGTGGTGGTGGTGGAGTCTTGTTCCACGGAAGCATCGTGATTGTCTATACAAATAGCAAACAATCTTAGGGTTAGCAAGCAGGCACACTTCCACTGCTCCAGAGGCAGCAAAACACAACCATAAGCTGGAATTTCGCGATTGTTCTAGAGTGGACGAGTCGGACGTCACGCACCTTGCTCGCTTATCTCGGACATGGAGTCGCAATCGCTCACAGATGACCCCAGCCCACTATCAGAATCGTGGTCGTGGTCTTCCTGCTGTGTGTTGACCTTCTTCACCGACGGAAACGGGTTGTGCTCATCCTTATCAGCCGCTGAATTCAAGGTGGATGCACCAGCAGACTGATTGTCAGTTGACGCGCCTTGGCCCTCGGAATTCTCGTCGAGATTCAGACGCTCAAAAATCGATGCCATGCTCTCCTCGCTAGCGGCAAGCGCATCAAGCGAGGTTGGCGATCGATGAGGAAGGGATCGAATGTTCATTACAGGATCGCTCTCCGCCGATGGAGGGCTTGTCGGCGCATTGAACGTCTCACCCTTCTTCAATTGGAGTTTGGAGGCGGTAGGTTCCTCGTCTGTCTTTGCCAAGTTTGAAGATGTGTTCACAACAGGCCGACGCCGCGGATGCACCCGGGTCGACTCAAATTGTGTAGACGCCATGATGGTTCAGGTTTGTACTTTGTGCGAAGTCAGTATCATGAATTTGCATCGCAGATTGGTTCCGCCCCCCCCCTTTGCTCATGGCGAATGGCTAATTTGAGACACTCACCAATTAGAGATACTTCGACTACTTCACACGTCGGAGGGGACTCAAATCAAAGCCTGGGTTGAGCTGGTTCCGGCCCAGAGATCACAGCTTTAAGCCGAATTTACAAAGACAACGGATCGAGCTTTTCGACTCCAAGAGACAGGCTTGAACAAGTGAGACCACAAAGATAAATGATAATCATATGATATGGTCGTCAAACGTGGAGGCGAGGCTTGATGGCGAGGCTTGATGGCGAGCTGAAGGCGACCTTGCAGACCTTTGACACTGGACAGAGTGACGGAGTATTCGACGGCGCACTTTCGAGAGCAAGTCTCCAAATCGCATACAACAGCCCCTCAATGATGTATTGGAGGCAAACGGAATGGAGACGATGCTATAATCTGCCGCAGCGAGCGCAGCGGTTGTCGATCCGTTCGAAGGCCTTATCGATAGCCAGGACGATGCACACCTGAGGACGTTCAACCAGCGAGTATAGCCTCACGGGGGTCAGGACAGAGTCCTACAAAGGGAGCTGGGGCGAAACAAATGGAGCACTAGACGTCGAGAAGCAGGCAACTGATGGCGGAAGAAAAAGATTCATGAAATGAAGATGACAGGGCACAGGGAGAAGATGGACTTGCGTGTTAGATGTCTGCCTGGAGGTCCCAGACACTAGCACCAATGGGGCATCGTGCGCAATGGCTGAGCAGATTTTGTGCTCGATGATTGGGGAAATGACGGCGGTATGGTATTGTTACACTCTGCCTCATCGGAGCCGCCGTCCGGGTGGGCGGCAGCCGTGCCGGACGAGGGACGAGCCATACAGCACCGTCATTGTATGTATGACTATGCTGTTGTTCCCACGGAGGAGTCATGGAATTTCTACGGGAGACATTCAGACGGCGCCCTCGTGATACCGTTGAGAGCAGGTCTCTGGTGCTGCAGGCTACAATGTCGGGTAGGATCTTCCGGCCCCGTCAAGCCTTCCAGAGAGTCACGGCAGCGGATGTGATCACGATCATGGGATCTTCCCGTGTTTCGCCGTGCGAACGGTAATGGTACCAGAATTACCAGACCCCACTCGTGACTCTCCCAGAATGGAACAGGGCCGGGACCCCCGGACCCAGAATGGCTCCGATCTTTGAACGGTGGGCGTCGTTGGAAAGCGTTGGTTCGACGTGGACGTGCGTGGCCTCGGGAGCCTAAGAGCCTCAATTTTCCGCTGGCTTGTTCTTCCGGCGAAACCCTCGAAAGGGGGGTCCGCAGAACCCATTGGGAAAGACTGGACAGGAAGCACAGAGGCAGTGGGCCGCGGGTCCCTTTTCCATCAAAGAGCCATCCTATCTGGGGGTCCTCGGGAGAGAATGTGCAGTTGTGTACTGCCATCTGGATCATTGTCGAGTACCTGTCCCAATCGCAATGACACTGCGGGACCACGTCGAGGTCGTGACGGCTAGGTGAGGCCATCATGGCCTGGTGCTTTCGAGGCTCGATCCAGGTCCCATCGTCACCGGCGTTCAGTTGAGCATATTCGGGCCAACTCGTTCACTCGATTGCACCGAACTTAAAGGCCGCGCCCTCGGATTCCTGCGAGTCACAGACTCACTTGCATAGCCAAAAAGCAGCGAGCGAGGCCCGGGAGCTCTTGATGACCGAATACCTCCTACCCCGAGAGATGTATTTGCTCTCTCGCGCTCTAATTGAGCTCAGCAAGCCTGAGCAGGATGCGACCGCTCAACTGCGGTGGCGGTCGCTGCCTGTGATGGAAGGACACTCGAACAGGGATATGGCACACAGCATGGTCCTCAATCAAACTGCTGCAATTCCTTGCGAATCTCCGAAAGGAAGGGTATCCAAACTTCGAGCAATTCCAAAATCTCTATGGGGCTCTCCTTCTATTTATCATCCTTCTGAAGTGTCTGTATTCGCTTGGAAGCCTTGAGTCACGGAGCGGCCATGAGGCTGTAGTGTATACCAGAATAGGCACCGCTCTAGGCGCCAGTAGGCGCCAACGTCCATCCGGCAATTAAACCGTTCCGTGTGTCTATCACGTGAGATCATCCAGTACTGTGGTGCTCTGTTGGCCAGTCGAGGAATCGAAAAAACGGCCAATCGCATTCTCTGACCGACTACTGATGGTAGATTATAATTCTAGGTCACTCGTTTTTTTAGAATGAGCCAGTCTCATTTCCGCTCTTATTGGGTGATCGATGAAGGGCCGGTAGGTCCGGTGACCAGCTTATAATCCAGAACACTGTTTGCTAGGCTTCCAACGATCAAGCCAGATTAGATGAAATAGAAGGATCCCACCCGGATGGCCGGTCCTCAACTCCAAATTCAAGAGCTCAACGGCTGCTTGTCGTATTCTTCATGACCGTGGGACGAGAATCCAGCCTACAGCAAGTCTCAACACGTTACGCTAAGGCGTTTTTCATTCGTTTCCCACGCGGGTCACCTCCTGGAGTACTAGAAATCCCATAGTTCGCAACGCTGCTTCAGCCTAGGCATGCGGTCTGTCGTTCAATGTGCGCGGGGAGAAGGCCGCACCTAATGGTCCTATCATCTGGGAGATACCTGATGCTCGCAGAAGGCGGTAAGGCACAGCACCGAGAGGATAGAAAGCCGAAAGCCGACACTTCTCCGGGTTTCGAGTGCAGGTGGAGCTACTCCCCCAGGCTGATCCAGCGCGTATCGTGAACCTCGGCTTCGGGACAGCCAGTGGCAGAATAGCGGGCGGTGCCGAGTTGCCCGCATGTTGATTTCCCCCGGATTCTGAGGGCCGGTGAACTTGTTCCCTCTTCCCCGCGATGAACATAGACAGCTGCAAGTCTTCAACCCGGCTGAATGGTGAGTAAAGGGCTTGAGAATCTTTGTGCATCATTGTCCGTGATTAAACTGCCTCGGAGCTTCCATTGAGAACTTTCCCGCCATACCTGTTCCGGGAGCTGTTGGAGTCACCGCATAGATGGATTTTGAGCAGTACGGGCAGAGCTCCCATCAGCCTCGCCAGCGGCGGAAACGCGCCGCCAAAAGGCGCATTCAAAATAGAAACCCGGTGACTGCACGACTGGCGCTAGATGGACAGCTGCGTGGGAATGTCGGTCTCCTATCGGAGGACTTGGCCAAGGACCTCTTCCCGCAACAATCACTTCAAGGTGGGTGAAAGACGGTTTAGGGTATTCTCAAGCAGGGACCCGGGAGCTTGATTGGTTTCAGAGTATCCTTTTGCTGACAGAACCTGGCTTGTTCTCTTCCTCAGATGTTGCGACACATGATGGGATCCATTATATAGCTGTTTCCCCGCATTGCCCGATCCCTTCTTCGGTGGAAGACGCAGCTTGGACAATCTTGCCTGTGCGAATACACAGCTCAGAGCGCTCCC
Source organism: Penicillium sp. PF2412A (assembly GCA_023626555.1). Lineage (NCBI taxonomy): Eukaryota > Fungi > Ascomycota > Eurotiomycetes > Eurotiales > Aspergillaceae > Penicillium > Penicillium sp. PF2412A. Next base: position 12,078 of record JAMAHA010000088.1, on the reverse strand, counting down.
AGACTGCAATTTCACAATCGACGGTCCTATTCCCCGATTCTGCCGACACGCTACAGCCCTTTGTCCAGGCGCTTACGAAGCTCGACGGGTCGCGCAATGCGCTCCAGACTCACCGGTCGGTAGAGATCCGACTGCTTGACGTGGCCCCGCTTTACCTCGATACCGTGTATGTCACGGTGGAGAAACACCTGCTGCGCAACCACGACGATGTACAGAGCAGGTTTGGCGGTGGATTTTCTTCCAACGCCACCGGCACCAATGGAGTGTGGTTGAAAAACGCCAAAACCCTCGACGCAAGAAAACCAGGGAAGAAGACAACCGCGGATGCCGAGCAGCGATTGACTGCGGCCGTTCGCGAGGCATTGGCTACACAGCGACTCGTTCACATGGGCGATGTCCTGCCTCTTCCCCTTCCTCCACACCCGATCACTTATGCGCCCGCCCCGCCGGCACGGGTATCCTTCTGCGAGCCGGTATCCCAAGGTCTTCTAGGACCAACCACAAAGGTAGTGCTTGTGCAAGCTCGTTCACAGCAGGGGAGCCGGGCTCAGCCGCACGTGTTGCCCACTCGATCCGCGCTTCTGCGACACGTGGTAGAAGATGAAGCAGACGACACCTCCAATGAACAATTCTTTTCCGCCGCCGAAGACAAGGCCGGAGAAAGTGGCGCGGAAACCGAGGCAGTGTCGGCTGCGGAGGAGTCTGAGACCGAGGGATCAGTGACCTCAACTAGTGATGATTCCGATGACTCTCTAGAAGATATGATCTCCCTCTCGGCGCCAGAGCTGCCCCAGCCACCCTCGGGTGTTATGTCCTCAATGACCTCGGCAACACCTCGCGCCGGTGGCCGGCGAATGGACGGTATTCATACCCCGGGTTCCGTAGCATCAAATTTCACTTCCGCTACCATGCGCCCCGGCCGTGGTGGCGGGAAAGTCTTCAAGGTGGAGGGTCTCTTGCAACAGGTCCCAAACGAAGCTCTGCACCCGCGACCACGCGACGACGAAGATGTGGATTCGTTCATCTTTGTCGACATCAGCACGCTTGCCAAGATCGGCTGCTTCTCTGGCGACTGGGTCAAAATTGAGGCCGCCGAGGAGCCGCAACAAAATATGTTCGCATCGCTCAAGTTTGGCAGTCTCAACAATGACATGACAGAGGAAGCGGGAGATTGGCGACCCGTCAAGGTGTTTGGCCTGCCCGGTCTTCCATCAGCCAAGCCACGCTACGCCATCAACCAAGCGGGCGATCGTCGCTCAAGTATCTCGCATTTGGGTCCAACACGTCTTACACCGTCGGTCTTTGTCCCTCCAATGCTCCTCAGCAATATCGAAAACCCCAAATATCTCCGCATCTCTCCAATGAATTTTGCGACTACCACCAACATCACAAAACCGGGTCTTTTGCATCACATGAAAAATAGCTCTATCAAGAACCCACCCTTGGCGAAGGAGGTCACCCTTCTCAAGATTTCCACACCCTTGTCGATGGACCGAGTTCTTCAGCCGGCTCTTTTTGCTGGATTGAAACAGTACTTTGAAACTCGGCGACGGATCTTGAAAAGTGGTGATCTTGTCGGTATTCACGTGGATGAAGGATTGGGCCGCGCTGTGTTTTCTGGTACGGCGGCAGGTGAAGGTGCTGGCCCAGAAGATGACATTACAGCCAAGCTGAGCCAGGAGGGCAAGTCTGGAGGTGGTCGGGAACCCCGTCAGGTTGGTGTTGCCTGGTTCCGCGTAGGCCATGTAGCTCCCACAAGCACAGAAGAAGTGGATGAATCGGGCGAGGACATGTGGGGAGGCGTTGCGGTCATCGATCCTAGCAGCACCCGGATGGTTCAGGCGGGGAGCGATGTCAGTCGTGTGCCTGGCAACATGGGTAACGGCTGGGAGTACTGGCTTGGCGTCAAGACTGTCCCCAAGACACCTGGTGAAGCCATGGCTCCCCATGGAATTGTGACGGATCTCCCACAAGGCTTCATGGGCCCTTTACAGCCCCGGATTCGTGACTTGATGGCTGCTGCCACGAGCCCAAGGGCCATTCAGCTAGGCATGAAGCCCGTTGTCATTCTGTTGAAATCCCAGCAGCGACACATTGGCAAGGCAACTGTCGCAGCACGCGCCTGTGCAGATATTGGTCTTCACACATTCCCCATCGATGCCTATGATATTCTCACCGAGGGTGGTGCGAACGGTGGTGACGTGAAGACCGAGGCATACCTCAAAGCTCGTGCCGAACGTGCGTTTCACTGCGGTGCAAACTGTACGGCTTTGCTGATCAAGCACATCGAGGTCTTGACAGCGGACCGCATTGTAACTGCTATGAATGAGATTCTTGGGGAGGCTCGAGTCATTATCGCCACCACGACTGACGTGGAGCAAATTCCAGAAGGGATTCGCAGTCTTTTCACCCACGAGTTCGAGATGGGTGCACCCGAGGAGAAGGAGCGAGAGGGTATCCTACGCAACGTGGTCGCGGAGCGTGGGATTAGACTGGCTGCCGATGTCGATCTGGGAACCGTGGCACTCAAAACTGCTGCTTTGGTCGCTGGAGATCTTGTGGACGTCGTTGAGCGAGCTGCGACTGCGCGGACCGCTCGCCTCGAGGCACTTGCCGAAGCAGCAACGAAGCAGCTTTCTGGCCAAGAAGTATGCGTGAGAGATGTTCTCGTCGCTGGCGGAGATGGCGCTCGCGGAGTTACAAAGGCCGATTTCGACTTTGCTGTGGAGGCGGCTCGCAAGAACTTTGCTGATTCTATCGGTGCACCTAAGATTCCCAACGTCAGCTGGGAAGACGTTGGTGGCTTGACAAACGTTAAAGATGCTCTCATTGAAACGATCCAGCTCCCTCTTGAACGCCCAGAGCTTTTCGCCAAGGGCATGAAGAAACGCAGTGGTATTCTATTCTACGGGCCTCCAGGAACTGGCAAAACACTTTTGGCCAAGGCCATTGCGACCGAGTTCTCTCTGAACTTCTTCTCAGTGAAGGGACCGGAATTGCTCAATATGTATATTGGTGAATCCGAGGCGAATGTTCGCAGAGTCTTCCAACGTGCGCGTGACGCCCGGCCCTGTGTTGTCTTCTTTGACGAGCTGGACTCTGTTGCGCCCAAGCGTGGCAACCAGGGAGACAGTGGCGGTGTCATGGATCGTATTGTCAGTCAGTTGCTCGCTGAGTTGGATGGCATGAACGGTGGCGAGGAAAACAGCGGCGGTGTCTTCGTTATCGGTGCGACCAACCGTCCTGACTTGCTGGATTCAGCCCTGCTGCGTCCAGGTCGTTTCGACAAAATGTTGTACCTGGGTGTGTCTGATACGCACCGAAAGCAGGCAACTATTCTGGAGGCCCTCACTCGAAAGTTTGCACTCAACCCGGATGTGTCTTTGGACCGTGTGGCAGAACGCCTCCCTCTCACGTATACCGGTGCTGATCTGTACGCGCTTTGCTCTGATGCCATGCTCAAAGCGATTACGAGAAAGTCGACCGCCGTCGATGAAAAGATCCGACAGCTCCCCGGCGGACCTGTCTCCACTGCTTACTTTTTTGACCACCTGGCGACACCCGAGGACGTTTCTGTGACGGTAACGGAAGAAGACTTCCTCTCCGCGCAAGGGGAACTTGTGCCCAGTGTCAGGTAAGTTTTGAATCATAGTTCCCAACTGAAACTTCTGTATATTTCTTGGGGAGGTTAACCTCTTGCAGCGCCAAGGAACTAGAGCACTTTGAAAGAATCCGCCAAACATTCGAGTCGGTCGACAAGAAGCAGGATACCGCCAACAACGGTTCTCAGACGATAGCAGAGGCCATGGAAGCATTCAATCGTGACACGGCTGGCTCGCCTGTCCCATTGGGGTCGCCCACCAGTAATGGTGATGGCACTATGATCGGCAGTATTCACGGCCGGATCAAGGGCCTGAAGCAATGGCCCGGTGGCGCCGTTCGCAGCCCCAGTAGCCACTCGATTAGTAGCAGCAAGGGCAAAGGCAAGATTGCTGCTGGCAAGAAGGGCAAGAGTTCAGCAGTGAATGGCGACTCTGATGCCTCATTGGAAGGTGACGATGAAGATATGACTGACGGCCGGATGGAAGAGGACGAGGAAGATGACGATTACATCGTTCGTACCCAACATCTTGCCAATCCCATGGAAGAGGTTGAGTAATTGTGCCTTTGACCATGCTCAGGACAATTTTACAACCCCAGTTCTCGATATTTCGTTGTACATTATACCTCTTCGCAACCGCGACTATTTTTGACTTGTTTCCACCCCGCAATGTCAATGAACATTTTTTCCCCTTCATGAATGAGGAGTTTCTTTTAAATCCAACAAGTAGTTTGGCTACAATCTTCGGGACTTGAAACGTCAGAGCTCAAGCAACGTCTTCTCTTTTTCAGCGTTCCACGAAAGTCGTTCCCGCTAGTAAGGGACTTTGCCAGACTCGAATTGATGCAAGCGGTTTTATCAAGACATATAAATTCCGAAGCGGTTTGCACTGAGTCTGATCTTTCTCTGGCCGGATTTTTGAATCACTTTTCATCTTGAGTAGACATCACTATTGACTCGACCTGACACATCGGTATTAGTCTGGATCATGAAATATATTTCTATGCAATACGCACATTAGTCCTATGGCACTAATAAAGCTCTTACTCCTTATTTCCCTCTGTTCGAACCTGTGCCTCCTGCTCTGCCCCACTGTCCCTGCTAGGTCCATTCATGTTGCTTCCATCATCGTTCTTCGGCTTTAAACTGTTCCAATCATACAGCAAGGCATCTAAACTCGAGACAGCTGCCAATATCATGCCAACTCGGAGAGCGGTCTTGATTGCTGGGGCGTACACTGCCTGTAATGCTGGTGAAGTCTGAGCAGAGCCTGCGGACGCGCTATTGAGAACACCCTGAGGATCCAGGTTCGGGGCTATCGTTTTGAGTGCTTTGCTGATGTTCTTTGGGAAAACAGTCTGCGCCACTGATACAAAGAGGGCCCCAACAAATATTTGTGCGAAGAAAACGATGCCAACGCCAATTACTACATCCTGTTCTGGGAGGGTTGTCTGCACCATATAGAGACCTTGTACCTCTCCGAAGCTGATTCCGACTCCGTACAAAATCTGGAATCCCATCCATTCAGCCCGCGAGGTCAGATGAGGCTGCACAGTTTGTCAGCAGACCAGTGCCGATCGACATGAGGATTGAGCCGGCGTAGACGAAAGGTGTGTAGTATCCTGTTGCAGCGGTCCCAAAGCCAGCGAAGATGAATCCGCCGACGACACTGAGCACAAATGGGATAAATAGGATTGTGGATCTCACGGCAGAGACGTCGTTGATCAATTGGAGCCACAGCGCTTAGAGCCTTGATGAGAGATGATCCTGCCATTCTTATTTATTCGGTATTCACGTACGTAGTAAACATTGACCCTTAAACGATGACTCATGTCTTGATTAGTAGGATCTAGGGCGGAGTCTGTATTGGGAATACACGCAAAGAACACGCCTCCGAGGCAGATGCCAAATAAGATGGCTGCACCTATGCTTCGCCTGCGGAGTAAGCGTAAAGGGGTAATAGCGGTATCCTTCTTCCAGCATTTGATGGCAAAGAACGAGCAGAATAACACACCCGCGGTGGTTAGCAGGACGACGATGCGGGCGTTGTCCCATGCATACGCAGTGCCGCTCTATGATAGTACTAAGAGAAGACAGACTGTTGCTGCCACAAAAATACAGGTACCAGTCGAATCGAAGCGCTCGATCTGGCCGCGGAGCCCGATCGGCATAGAAGATGTGTCGGTACCGTGACTTCCAGTATAGAAACAAATGATGAAGATCATGACTGCGCATTCGACGGGAAAATTGATGTAGAAACACCTCCACCATGTTGAATCCAAAAAGGCTTCTCCCTGCACTAGGTATCAATCATTGCTAGGAATTAGTTGCTCATCGGGGGGTATCTGCTTATACCAGTAGGTAACGGTCCAGCTATACTTCCAACGGTATCTATACTTACGCAGGAGATATATACATGTCCGTACACCTGCGCACTGGAGGTAAATGAATGTAGCAGGTGGATCGCAAAATTTAGGTGCCAAAGTACGTAGCCACAGTGATGATGACCCAGTTCCCGCGAGGAGGCTCTCCACTTTGCCTCGCCCTCTTCATCCGAATCTACACTCGCATGACAGGCATCGAGCTAAGCCACCAAGGGATTGGCAGCTCAATGCTTGTTAGTGCTTGGCAGGGCACGGCGAGTGGGACCAATTCCCAAATCAAGGAGGCATATTATCTCCGGTCAGCATCGGCCATCAAACCTACTGAATAAGGTTCCCTTCCAGGCCCGGGAATGGCCGAATGACCCGCTCGTTCTTTTCGGAGCTCTCGCCCTCCGCTGTCTGCAATTCGTTCGATTCATCTTTGGCCGAGATTGATATTTCTGCCCGCTATGAAGGGGCTAATAGTGCGGCCTACTTTGGCCCTTATCGTATACCGAATTCTGAATTTCCGAGGCGCCAAAATTGTCCACCGGTATTCAAGGATGAATGAGATTATGGATGTCTAAGGCGATGATATATACCGGACTTTGGGCAATATCCGCAACCGCGGACATGAGTGATCTTTTATGGTCTGGTGAGTGTCCTCCGCCCAGAACGCTTCCCGTGACAGTATCCTTAGCGGCCTTATATTTCAGAGGGCCTGTTAACTATATTTTCTAGTAGTACTTAGTATATTATATTTATTATCCCACCCCTAGTCTCTATGAGACGAACTTAGTATAGTCGAATATTATACTATAGGTTATACTACGTATAATTCTACATATTCCGTTCAAGTGAAAAAGTCATCCGAGTTGCAGCAGACTTGGCCGATGTGGGCCGCAAAAAGAACCAATCCGGAGTTGATTCATCGATGAGCGATCGAAATGCTATAGAGAGCCACTTTGGCACTGCATTGAAATGCATCCAAGCCTGCGCGATGATAATTGGGATACACATATACTATCGCGGTACGCATCAAGTCGCACAGTCACATCTCGCGCCTGTAACAAAGCGGATCTTAGTTTGAAGTATCAAGGTCCAAATATCTCTATACAGCGGCATCGCGAAAGTCTGTGACATCCGGGGTAAGGCGCTATTAATCTACTGGCAAATAGCACCCGCACCACTCAAAATCTATCATTTATGGAGTAGTATATCTTTGATCATTAAGCGGTAAAGAAAGGTACTTTGGAAGACCGCAGGCTTTTCTTGTACTACATCCATCTGGTTTTTTTTTAGCAGAAAACCCCAAAGGAAAAGCGCATGAAGAGCCGGGACCAGCTGACCTTCGTGGCCTTGATTCAGCTCGCAGATGTCAACAAGGGATAGCAAGCTGTGTTGCCTATGCAAAATCGATCGTCGATAGAGTTAGCGACGTAAGAGTGTCCCTAATAAATCTAATGGCTTTTGACGCATTCCGTAGAAAGACACAGCACGGGGCGAAAAGGGAATGCGAAAAGTACCTGTTGTTTTCATTCGATCGGGGTTGATAAGGTTGAAGGTTCCACCGCTAGGCTGATCACCCTCTTTCCACCTGAAATAGATAAAGAGTAGCTGAATTCCAGCTTCCAGACCACGTTTCAACTGTGTTTATTCAGGCAAAGGCATTGATTTACCGCATATCTTTCCTTTATCGCTCATCAACGGAAACTCATCGTCCTACAATATGACGCCAAAGCTCGAAAAAGCCTTTACCTTACACGCCTTTCTTAGCAAAGAAGATATGCTTGCGTTTGGCCCAATGAAAAGCGGCCCCCACCGATATATAATGCCTCTCACCCATGGTTTCCTCAAAGGCTCTGGCATCGAAGCTGGGTTACTCCAGGGTGGTAGTGATGAGGTGCTCTTGGACACGTCCACGGGTATAGCGCACATCAACGTTCGAGCTCATGCGCGGACGGCAGAAGGAGACTCGTTTCTCATTCACTATAGTGGGATTATGAGAATGGATGAAGCAGCGCAGAATGTGCTGCAGTGGAGCCCCAACGCAAAAACCACACGATCAGAAGACCACTATTTCATGGTCACCCCGACATTCGAGACAAGCAATGAAAGTCACAAGTGGATGGAGCAATCCATGTTCATCGGTCATGGTCATTTTTTTGTACCGGGGGATGGGACTCAAGCAGTAGAGTATGAGATCTATCGAGTTGTCTCTGCTTAATCTGATCTTGTTTCCTCTTGACCTGCTGGGTCTGCAACTGCAAGCTCTTGCGCTTCAATCTTTTTTTTTTTTTTTTTTTTTTTTTGGCTATATCTCGAACTCATATATAGTCTTGTGACCCGCATCGTTGGCAGATTTGTGACTCGATCAAGAACCAATGTTCCCCTTTTTTCCAACAAGAATTCTGTATGCAGGTAGTAGAATATACTTTTCAATATGATATTGAGAGTATCTGTCGAGCTGAAGGATGTTATTTTACAACTGAGAGCTGGCTGATTCAACGGCTACCCACACCTCCATAGCTTTTTGTATGGTATACGGGGTAAACTCAGATAATCAGCATTGTAACATGCTCATGCTAGCCCAAAGAGCTACAGTCGTGACGGTTATTATCAGTCTACTCATGACCCCCTCCTCGGGTGCCTACCCCGGGAGTCCTCCAGGACACACCCAAGTTAATCCCTAGCGTCATGAGATGATTGGATTCGTTTTCCACCCAAATGGTTGTGGCTCCTACGCTTCTTAAAGGTTCACAACATGTCAGCAGACCAAAAATGCTCGACAGGGAGTGGCTTGCCCTTGAAGGCTGGATTTGTCATTCACCTAGCTCCCATTGGTGTTGTCGACGTCATTCTTTGGCAGCTTTTCCCTCTGACGAGACCGGCTGACTTTTACGAGTAGCCAACTCACACTGGGAGGACACACGGAATTGGTGGGAATGCGAAAAAGGCGATGTCATTCGTAGGTGTCTGCATGAGAATCCAAGTCCGGCAACTGATCTTCATCCAAGGGTTGTAGGTCGAATCGTAGACGAGGCTGGGTGTTAGGGCTTTACAGAAGCGAAGTAAGGGAGGAAATGGGTTACATGAAGATGCGGCTCTGGCATTATTTTCGGGGACTTCCATATCATGAACCACAAGATAGACTAGGCTGGAATGTGAGGGTGGGAATAGAGCTGCTGATTAATTGTGACCAGAAAGCTTATCTACTCATTGAAACCGTGAAGTCATAACTGAAGAGAAGCGCTGTTGGATGGATGAAACCTCCTCGCAATCGTATCTGTGTGGCGAAAGAATCCTGCTGATCGATAAACATGCTAAGAATGCTTGCGCAATATAGCTTAGGTAGAAAGAGGACTTAGCTCAACGTACAAAATATAAACTTGGCCGAAACACCGGAAGGTCAGAGAGTGATCAGTTCCCCTTAGCATTGCCGCGAGGTATATTTTCTCTTTTTACTTTTACGCAGAACCTTGAAAGCTGCTCATAGAGAGTCGAGCATCGATCGACAGAATGTTACACCAGTTCTCCCACATCTGGAACCCTGGCACCTTTCACACACACCTCGATCTTCTGAACGACCCCGAAGTTGTGGCCTTGCTCAGTCGCATTGTCGTATTCACCGCCGTAATATTCTACCACACCATCTGGCATACCCCGACATATCACCGAAAATTCGCCAAGAGCCAACTCGGCCTTTCTTTGCACATCGTCACTGGCCTCTTCGAGTACTTCCGATACTGGCTCAGTACAGCGCGAAGCAAATTCTCTACCTCACAAACTGCGATCCTTCTCCCCGATGAGCTGGACGTATTAAGTAGCCTGGTCTGGTCGTGGACGAGCTTGATACTGGTACGCACACTGCGCCGAGGAGACCCTCTGACAACGCGCCCCCCTTACCAGGTCGCCGCCTGTATGCGGCCCCTTGCAACCACAGCGGCATATCTTTTTCGCATCCCGAGTCTCCATACCCTCAGTGTGTATACACTAGAGGGGTTCATTTGGACGAGGCTGGCAATCTTTTACTTCTGCCGAACACCCTATCTGAACGATTTAGTCAAGGGGAGCACAATTTATGCGATCTCCGTGCCCCTGGCGGCGGTGTTCAGCATACATCAAAGTCAAGTGCCGGGAGCCTCGGTGGTGTTTTTACTGGCCATGTCGTTTACCAGGAGTTTGAATCAGTGGGTGTCGCGTCAGTCGCAGGCTTTGAGGGAGTAAGTTTCATCTGCTCACCTTGCTTCACGCATATGATAGATGAGTATTCTGACTTGCATATAAACAGTCCGCAAATCAAGGACACAAAGCCAATGTGGGAAAGACATCTAGTGGTCGGGCTGCGGACATTAGGGTTCGTTGAGCTGGATGAACTGCTTGCGGTTGCGAAAGAGCAAGCATTGGAGATGAAGGTGCATGATGAATATGTACAAGAGACTTGGGATTGAAATTGAGCGAGGGATCGTGTAGGTGAAGGGTACTGTTGTTGCGGACCTCACGCCATAAACGCCAATGCGAGGGAAAGGGACACTGAGAACCAATCAACTTGGATCAGTCAGCAGGGCACAACCTTAGGAAACGGTCCAATGAAAAGCTCCCGTCACGTTGGGAAGGTCGTCTTCGTCATGTGACCAGACATCTGGAGTAGACTTGAGGATACCATTGAAAAACATCATCTTTGAACTTTCTGGTGGCTTTTAAATCTAGTGGGCCCTTATGGCGGAGGCTCATATTCTGCTCCAGGGCTTCGATAGCAAGCTAAAGTCTTTGCTCAATCACTAGGGCCGAAGTGACTCACTCGATTTGCATGCACTCGGACTTCCTACGTATGTGATGTAAGGGAAGAGTATGACGCGCAAATTCCCTGATTGACCTCCGCCGTGATGCGTCAATGTATTGGCATTTCTTGGCTACAAGAATTTCTCCAATATATCGACACGGCTCTCCATGAACGTCCGTTTCATAAACCCAGGGTCACCGACATTCGCGAACTTTGTGATATCCATATGGTTACTGTCACCCCTAAGGGGGCTAGTTAGGCACGTGAGGCGCCCCTCTTTTAGTCTCGGCCCCTCTATAGCTCCTAATAGACCATCTTTCCCCCTCCTTCCGCTCTTTCGGGCTACAATTGGTAGCAAACCTGGTTACGATCAGGAAAATTTTCTTCTAAGAGGTCTCTCTTGGGTTGTTTTGTCTTTTTCTATCAATTTGAGATATCTATAGGGCCCCCTAGAGGACTACGTCTCTACGAATCTTAGATAACCACAGGGCTCCCTGCTAGGCCGTGTCTGAATAGACAAGAGAACTCGACGCACTATTAAGCTTGTATTTAAGCTTAATAATTTTATCGAGAAGTCAGAAAGTCCTTAGACTTCCGAGTTCGATAGTAACGCGCTCGTACGTATTTAATACGTTATCGACTCTAACGAAGGAAGGTGCCCTATACTGCCTATAGTAGACGATCCCTTCCTACTAGACTAGTTAATCTATAGACCGAGCTTATATAAGGCTACTCGTGAATTCTTACGACTTACCTTATTAGTCTAGCTCGCTTCGTTACTACTACCTACTAATCTAAGAAATCCGCTTAGGAGAGTAGCTACGCGCGGTAGAGCTACTTTAACTATATTAACCGAGCCTCTGACCGCTTCGACTAAATAATAAGCTATAGCTAAAGTTAAGTAGCAAGGTCTAGTTAAGCTACTAGGAGTCACCCTAAGTAGAGAGACAAGGCTAAAAACCCCGCTAGCTCCCTTAGCGGCTCCCGAGCTACCGACCCTGCTACCTACTATATATTTCGAATACCGACTAGTAATATAAGCTCGATAGCTATAATTATACTCGCGCCGTAATTAGCCGCAGATATAACCTCCTAACCCGTATATCTAAGTATTTTTATACGCAAGGCGGTATTCCGCGAGCGCTACGATACTGTTGTTATAGGATAATCGTTAGCTAGGAAATAGCGAAGGTCCCTCTAGAGTAGCTAATACGTAGGTAAGTAGTCTAACGGTAGAATAGCTAGTTATAGTTATTAACTAGGTAATTCTGCAAAATTCGGACTTACTACGAGGGAATTAAGGCCCTTAAGGCCCTCTAGGAGAGCAAGGT